>JAHHZJ010002389.1:0-102313 GCA_021437245.1 Aegilops speltoides
CCGAGCCGAAGAAGAACTCCCCACAGCTCGAGGTGGGGAGAAGCGGCGATGTAGCCCTCGCCTGAGGTGGCGCGGCGGAGAGGAGCACCACCGCGTTGGGGGTGAGTGGTGCGGCTGCAAGTTGTACAGCTCGAGGCAGCGGAGGAACCCTTCGCGGGAGCCCCATCCAGCGCATGGTGCGGCGGAAGATGACCTGCTTTCGCCCGCCGCGGTGAGGCGGATTTTCCCGCCCGTGGCGAACTGCACCAAATCAGCGCTCGGGAAGGCGGGTCAGCGAAGAACTCGATGTCCTCCGCATCCGTCGAGCCATCCCACATGCGGGCGTGAGGTGGGGGCGGCGGCGGAGAAGAACTCATCGTCGGCAAGGAAGAAAAGCGGCGGGCGAGGCAAAGGAAGAAGAAGGGCAAAAAGCGGGGAGAGAGTCGCATCTTGTGCGCCGCTCCCCTCGGCCTATTTATAGCCCGTGGGATGAAAGCCGAGGCGGCGTGGGGATCGCTGCGCCCACGACCCCAGCGCCGCGATTAAACCCCACGAAGTTCTGCCCGTAGTAACCGTGGGGATGCCAACCGCCCTCGGCTGCAGCGGATCGCTCGAGGCCGGCGCGATGTCGCGAGCCCACTGGCGGCCCGTCCGTCCTGTAGCGTGGGCGAGCAGGCTGCTCGCCTCCACGTGGCGTCCGCGATAGGACCGTCTCGCGGATGGCGGGGAAGCGTAGCGTCGCCGCTGGTCTCCGCCCACGACTTGCGGCGGCCCCTAGCGAGTCAGCCGGCTCAGCGGCGGCCCGCAGCGGCGGCGAATCTCGAGTCGGCACGCGGCTAAGCGCGAAGCCTGGCGCGGCGCCCGCCGAGCCGCCCGGCCGGGGACTCTTGTCGGAGATAATGGGCCATGGGTAGGTGACCGGGACCCTAGATCTTCAAGACATCGGGAAGGCCGTGCCCCTCGGGCGAGTCAGTGGAGATCTTGAGAAGGCGAGTCAATGAGCGACCTTGAAGGCCGAGTCAGTGGCGACCTTGAAAGCGAGTCCTAGTGGCGACCTTGAAGGCGAGTCAGCGGCGACCCGAAGGCGAATCCTCGGATGGCGACTCTGGAACAAGCCGACTCGGGCTTGCGACCTCTCAAGGCCGACTGAGAGTCGGCCCGCGACTATCACGAACCGATGCAGGTACAGCCCGTCGTGGCTGTCCCCTCGAAGCCCGGGAAGAAGGCATGGCTACTGATGAGCTGCGTCACGGGAGATCTCCGGTGGTGGCGGCCTTTGTGCCATGCCTCCTGCTTCTCAGCCCACAGCGCCAAAGCCTTTGTGCCCTGACGGCAGCAGCGTGCGGCCGGAGATCGCCGGGCCCCTGTCGGTGAGATAGAAGAAGGCGGCGGAGAGTCGAAAGCGGCCCCTGAGTCGGCCTCCCGGTCGGCCGCCTCCCGGCCGGGGCCCCAAGCCATAAACCAGTTGGGCGGGGAGTGGCGATGGTGATCACTGACGAGGCAAGACTTGTTCCCACGACCCCATGACCGAACTGCGTCATCGAGGGTATTGCATAGTGTTACTGCTGTCTGTCTGGGCCCGCCCGGGTGGCGGCCCAGCCAGCAGGAAGGGCGGTACTGCAAGAGGCCCGGCAATGAGCTTTGCTTTGGAGATCAGGCATTCTCTATTAGTATGTTTTGCCGCCCTTTTGGGAGTACTATGAATTTCGCATGGCTGATCGAGCTTGTGGCTCGGGCGAATAGGCTTGAGCTATTTTTTGTCCGTTGACCGGACTGGGATTTGCTGAACTTGATATCGGCTTCCCTGACTTGCCGTTTATGACCTTTGTGCCGAGGCCTGAGGCTGCTTCTTCGTGTATCCTTCTTGCTGGCTTGGACCGTAGTGGTGTGCGGATGTCGGGTTGTGTGCCTTTGGTTCTCCTGGTTAGGTTGAGATAGCCAGTTGTGTTGCGTGTGCCCTTTGTTAGGGCGATCGAGTCCATACTTTTCGGTGGCCAGGATCTTGGTCCACCTATCCATTAGCAAATCCTGGTCGGCTTTAAGTTGTTCTTGCTTTCTTTGCAGACTCTTTGCAGTGGCTATGAGTCGTCGCTTAAAGCGAACTTGTTCCACTGGGTCTTTAGGCATGCCGAATTCGTCATTGTCGAGGCTTACCTCGTCTTCGGAGGGGGGTGTATAGTGGTCCCTCTGAAAGTATCCCACCGTGGCCTATCTAGCCTGCTTGATGGTAGGCTGATCAGGACTGTATTCCTCTTCGGCACTATCCGGATCATCTCCGGGGCCGGCATTGATGTAGCAGGGTTTGGAGTGGCGCGAAGACACCCATGTTTTGTTTTTCCTCCCGAGGGGTTGTCCTCCGCTGCCTCGTCGCCCTTGATTTCTTTCGGAGCGTCCACCGTATCGTTTGAAGAGGTGGCTGCCACTGCCCTATGAGCGGTGGCTCCTGTATGTCTCCAACATCGTCGTCCATACCGTCGATGTCGTCGATGTCGAATTCGAGCACGTCTGTTAAATCATCAATCGTAGCAATGAAGTGGGTGGTGGGTGGGCAGCGAATTTCTTCGTCGCCTTCTTCCCACTCGAACCGAACATAGTTCGGCCCAGAGCCTCCTGACAAAGAGAGAGACTTCAGTGAGTTCAGCATGTCGCCAAGGGGCGAGTGCTGAAAGATGTCCGCAGCGGTGAACTCCATTACTAGAGCCCAACCTGGTTTGGCTGGCTCGAGGGTATGCGGATCGGAACCAACAGCCGGATACGAGTCCGGGGGTCCGGGGATACAGGTCTCCACAGAGATGTGGTCTGTGTTCGGCTCCACCGCCGATGAGCATGCAGCCTGCGGGGCGGGGTCCATCCCTCCGTCCTCGGGCAACGCAACCTGTTTCGGATTTAGATCCGGGGCTATTGCAAGGATGAAGTTCCGAGCATTATCCAACAGCATGTCTAGACCATGCTCGTCGTGACTGTCCGGCGCCCCTGGCACGGGCTCGAATCCGTCGAAGATCAAGTCTCGGCGAATATCTGCCATGTAGTTCGAGTTTCCGAACGTGATCTGGTGGCCAGGGGCGTAGCTGTCGATCTGCTCAAGGTGGCCAAGCGAATTGGCCCGTAGTGCAAGGCCGCCGAACACAAAAATCTGTCCGGGGAGAAAAGTCTCCCCCTGGCCTGTGTTGTTGATGATTGAAGACGCCATCAAGCCTTGAAGCGACGACACAAAGGAACTCTCAATGAAAGCACCAATGTCGGTGTCAAAATCGGTGGATCTCGGGTAAGGGGTCCCGATCTGTGTGCCTTAGGCTGATGGTAACAGGAAGCAAGGGACACAACATTTACCCAGGTTTGGGCCCTCTCGATGGAGTTAAAACCCTACTTCTTGCTTGATTAATATTGAAGATATGTGGAATACAAGAGTAGATCTACCACAAGATCGTAGAGGCTAAACCCTAAGAGCTAGCCTATGATGGTATGATTATAATTGTGATCGGCCTTCTAAGGACCATCCTCTCCGGTTTATATAGACACCGGAGAGCTAGGGTTTACATGGAGTCGGTTACAAGGAAGGAAACATAATGTCCGAATCGCCAAGCTTGTCTTCCACGCAAAGGAGAGTCCCATCCGGACACGAGCCGAAGCCTTGAGTCTTGTATCTTGATGCTTTTATAGTCCGGACGATGAATATAGTCCGGTTGTCCGGATACCCCCTTATCTAGGACTCCCTCAGTGACCACTAGTCTAGTAGTCCTAAGTTTGTTAGGAAGTCGTTGCCTCTTTGCTTTCGATTCTACATCGGCTCCGCTCCCGAGTAGCACGGTCTCGATCTCGGCGCCGGTCTTGATGCGATCGAGTCTCGGCGCCGGTCGAGTCTCGGCACCGTCTGCGTGTCGGTCTCAGTCCCCGATGCCACAAGTGGGCCCAGCAACAACATTGGTTGATCGTCGGCAAGGCTCAAAAATTCGTCTGCCGCCCAGTAGACGTCGTCGCAATCACTAGAACCCTGTCCTTCATCGTTGCTACCCATGTTTCCTATGATTAAATCTAGTCAATTAATTCTAGACCTAATAAAATGAATAATGACATAAAAAAGGCCTATTGTTTTGCAGGAACGTTGACTCCTTCCCGGTGTGGCAAATCTCGGGCACTCGATATGTCCTAGTTTGTAGCACAAGTCATGCCGAAATTCACGGAAAATTTCGGCATGACCTTTGCTAAAAAGTGGACAAATTGAGAACCTGAAATTTTCCAGAACGGAAATGAATCAACATTCCGGCAAAACATAGGCCACTCGGCTTCATTCCATGGAAACAACAAAAGGCCACTTGGGCACACTCAAAACATGCATGTGCAAACACAATTGAGGAATTTGCATATATCCTAACCACTTCAAATTTACATGTCCTAGCGTTTGACACTACAAGAAAATCTACACAAATCTCATGTTCTCCCAAACTCAATTCAAAAACCAAATATAGATTATATTTAGTTAACTACTGAACTAAATTACTTTACTCTAAACTAAACCCTACTGCCCTAATTAACATCTAGTTAAACAAACTCAATTCAAAAACTAAACCCTACTGAACTAATTAACATCAACATTATCTACTACTTAACATCTATTATTACGCTAACTAAAAACATCTACTATTAACCATACTGCCCTAGTTAACTAGTACCATCACTACTACTAATTAACATCTACTACTACTAAAAATCATTATGTATGAACCCTAGTACTAATTAACATCTACACTGCTAATTAAATCGAGAGGAAGAAAAAGTTAGAGGGGGGGGGGTGGGTGTCGGTGTCAAAACCGGCGGATCTTGGGTAGGGGTCCCGAACTATGTGTCTAAGGCTAATGGTAATAGGAGACTGGGGACATGATGTTTACATAGGTTCGGGCCCTCTCGATGGAGGCGATTGATCTTGATGATATGAGTATTACAAGAGTTGATCTACCACGAGATCGAGAGGCTAAACCCTAGAAGCTAGCCTATGGTATGATTGTTGTTGTGTTACGGACTAAACCCTCGGTTTATATAGACACCGGAGGGGGCTAGGGTTACAGTCGATTCTGAGAGAAGGAGATCTATATCTGAATCACCAAGCTTGCCTTCCACGCCAAGGAGAGTCCCATCCAAACACGGGACGAAGTCTTCAATCTTGTATCTTCATAGTCCAACAGTCCGGTTAAAGTACATAGTTCGGCTATCCGGATACCCCTTATCGCGAACCAGGCTTCAATGACAATGAGTGGCGGATTGTCTTGGGCATTGCGGCGGGTTCCATCTTGAATACTTTAAGATAAAGCAAACACAAGGATCGTGTCCCAAGATAAATTCCTATACCATCGTAAAGGAATAATAATCCCGAATCTAATTGCGACAATATGGTGACATCACGCCAAGGGGCTTTTATTCGCACCTTTTTATAACCAGCAACCATGTTCCTTTGCACGTCTTGTCGGCATCGTGTCCCTCTTATCGTGGGATCCTCATTAATGGGTATGGGTAATCCAACCGTGCCTGTTGGCATGACTCCGTGTTTTTAGGCAAGTCCCAAACGGTTATGCCGGGGATGCTTGATATTCTTCCCCTTTATAGAGGGTTCGAGGCCTATCCCTTTACTTCCACACTTGTGCCTTTCCGCACTTCGAGTTCCAACACCCAAAGCTCAAGCTCAAGCACCTCGGATCTTTGATCATGTCCGGATCCGACCATCAAGGCCGGTGGATGGCTTCCTCTGTCACGGAGGAGGATATCGCGAAGCTTAGGGAGGTCGGGTATTTGACTGCCAATGTTAAGCACAGGCTTCCGCCTGGACAGGTTATCCCTACTTCCCGAGCCCAACGAGAGCGTCATATTTGTCTCTCACTTCCTCCGGGGCTTGGGCTTGACTCTTGATCCCTTCGTGAGAGGGCTCATGTTCTATTATGGGCTAGATTTTCACGATCTAGCTCCGGACTCCATTCTTCACATCTCATCGTTTATCGTCGTGTGCGAAGCCTTCCTCTATGTCACCCCACACTTTGGCTTATGGCTCAAGACTTTCAATGTGAAGCCGAGGGTGATCGCAGGGCGGCACGCAGAGTGCGGGGGCGCCACAATAAGAAGGAATGTCGATGCCCCGTGGCCCGAAGGCTCCTTCCCGGAGGTATCCGATCTATGGTAACGGAGGTGGTTCTATGTCACAGCTCCCCGAGGCTCAAAGTGGGCGGCCGCCCCCGCCTTCCGCTCGGGCCCTCCGCCTCAACTGGCGTCGTGGGCCAACGTGGGACTAGACTGGGGGCCTGCAAACGATGTACCGACGCTGCAGAGCCCCATTCGGGAGCTTCTCGAGAGGGACATTAGTCTTGTAAAAATAATCCAGGTAATGCTAGTTCGGCGGGCCCTGCCGTGTAAACGTCGACCTCTCCGGATGTGGGAGTTCAATCCGGAAGGTCCGTGATCCATTCATCACTTCTTTGGCATGACGCCTGAAGGAATGTATAAGTTGTTCTTTGGACCACGAATAAAGTGTCTGGACACCACCGAGAATGTGGGCCTGAGCTACAACCTCCCAAATACCCAAGTAAGTAACCCTGTGACCAAACACTTCGTTTATATAACATTGTTCTGAAAAACTATCCGCGACCAGGATTGGCTCAGTAAGGCGGGGAGAATCAGGTGTCGGCCCCACTTCCTGAAGGCTCGCCCGGTCCGGCAATAGCCAGGATGCTTAAATGGGTGATAAGTCAAGTGCCATCGGAGGAAGATGAAGGGAAGAGTGGAGAAGCCAAGAGTGAGCCTCACACATTGTGCATCCGAGCCGGGGGAATTAATGTCTCCATGGAGGAGGAGAATCGGGGAGGTGAATCTGAGGTTTCCTCCCCACGGGAAGAAGAGGGCCGCCTCCAAAGACTTGCAAACGGGGGCGCCTAAACAAGGGAAGAAAACTTCACCAAAGGGCCTTGCCCCAAAGGGCGTTCCTACCGCACCGTGCCCACTAACGGGCCAGCCCTCCAACGATCTGTAAGTTTAATAAACAAGAAGCTTATTGCTTTTTCCTCTAAGAGTAATAACCAGGACCTTTTTTTGAAGTCCGGCTAGCAGTTCTTCTCAATAGGGTTCGTCCTCGGGGGATCTTCTTCCGGAGATGATGGAGAGTGAAACCCCACCTACCTCTCCGCCCCATGGGGCAGGCGACCCTGAGGTGCCGTCACGGAGGAGTCCAGAAGCTAATACTTCGGCCGTCCCGAGCCCAGCATGTTCGGCTCCTGTGGGGGACAATGAAAAGGGTCCGGGTGAGTCCGGTGTCCGGCCGAACATACTGACGGGCCTCCTGGAGTCAGCTGCTCTCTCGGAGGATCACCGTACACTAATGGGTACGGTGTTGGAGAAAATTTCCTCCACCTTAACGGGGTAAATGAAGCTTTTAGGAGCTTGCTAAAAGGCTTTGAGGTAAGCAACGAAATACGCAGTTTTTGGTTGCACCGCACGCGATAGATGTGCTCTGTATAGATAGTAGCCCCTGAGACTGTGGTTGCCAGCACACGGCGGGAAACGGAGGATCACACTCCCAGGTAATCATCGAACTTGTATAGATGTGCGGGTTGCTTAAGGTCCGGCGATAGACCAGACCGCTGAATGCGCCAAATTGAGGCGACAGATTGACGTGGTGGATGCCGACATCACGCTTGTAAACAAGCGATTTGAGGAGTCATAGAGTATGCATTCTTATATCCACATTTGTTGTAGGAAATTGTAAGAAGGTTGTAATATTAATATGATGTGATATGGCTATAGGCGGAGCTGGTGCCATTGAGGCCCTCAGGGTGGAGCTTGCCCTAGCCAAGGAACAAGCCTTGGTCAACAATGCGGCTACCCTAAAGGTAGCTGAAGATTTGAGAGCCGAACAGGCTGCTCATCTCCGAAGCAAAGAAAAGATAGCCGAGATGGCTGTGGAGCTGAGGGACGCCGCCGGACGATATGAGCTTCTTGAGAAGTAGAATCAGGCAAAGGCGGCTGATCTAAAGAAGGAGCTGGATTCGGCTAAGGAGATGCGCTCTGACATTAGAGACGCACGGGAGGAACTTCGACAAGCCGGAGAAATCGCGGCTGGAAATCCTTATTTGTTGTGGATGAAGTTTTTAGATCCAAAGTATGCTCCGTTGGATAAGCTATGGAGCGCTGCAGATGAGTATGCAGACTTGGCGAAGAATGCAGCTGATGCGACCAAGTTGTTCAAGGATCATATAGATAACAAAATGGAAAGGCTGTTCTGGTCACAATTTAATGCCCCAGCGCGCTCATTACCATTGAGTGACAATATGGCCGCTATAGCCGAGCTCCATAGGCTGTCCGGCCTTGTAATGATGTCTGTAATAGACCATCTGTGGCCGAGGGGACCGAAGCCAGACAGTTACTTTGGTTTGGTGCAACAATTATTTGGCGCCAGAGCGCGAATAGATGCCGAGAAGTGGTCGGCATGCATAGAGGGTGCGCGGATGGCTCTTGCCCATGTGAAGACATATTGGGCGGATATGGAGGCCACCAGCATTGCAACCCGGGGTCCGGCAGGAAGCCAAGACCCAGCCGAGCACTATTTTGAGCAGGTCATAGAAGGTGCACGTAGAATAGAGGCTTAGTGCTCGAAGAATGTTATGTTCGAGTGACGAGTCTTATTAATTGTAAACAATTATGTGTTTAATTATAGAGGCTGTTTTTTATACTTTTGCCTGAAAGTATTATAGTGTCTCTGTGTGGTTGTTTATGTATGCATATAACATGAAAGTTAGCAGTTGTTGGCTTTAGCCCCCACGCGTATAATGCGGGGATGTTCGAAAAAATATGCGTAAACAGACTTGATCCATTAAGGAGGTGAGCGCACGTCGAACCAGGCAACCACACTATATAGTTGTAACACTTTCACTTAGCCATAGGAGTTGAAAGGTGGGGCTACTATGTAGCCCCTGGTACTTCTGCGTGCATCCGGATACGGTGCGCGTACTTGACCGGTAAGCCGGTCCTTCGTTGATGCGGGGGAATCCTATAGATTCCGATTAGTCCTTGAGTGGTTGACCAGTCTCTCGCTGTATCATGACAGTCAGTTTTCGGCTTTCTCTACTGAGGTGCTCATCCGGAATAACCAGGGCACAATCGCAGTAGTTCTCCTTTGGCCGCCTTAGCCGATAGAACGAAATGTAAGGCAGCAAACCCAGGAGCCGGGCTAACCCAACATTTTACCAAAGACATGATTCGGAGCTGATGCATATAAGGCCAAACTCGCGACGCCGAACACTCCCGAAGGTATTCGGACTTTATAACATATACTGGGCTGAATGCCCTTGACCCTGTTATTCCAGGTACGTGCATTGATCTGTCATGGCGAAAAGCCTATGACATCAGTATCCACTGTGGGTGTATTGAATACCCACGGGATGTCAAGCAACAAAAGACAGTAAAGAAGGTTTACACAGGGGCTTAATCTAAAGAGAAACCTTTGAGCGGGGCCCTTCTACACATCTGTGCCTTTGTCTCCGTTGTGCTATATCCTGGAAGGGTGTCGCACGAATGATGTATGTGAAAACGAAAACTCATGTAGACGAGTAAGTGTGCGAAAAGTTAGTTATTCTCGATGGATGTTAGAGATATGAGATATGTGCCTATTAATGGGGCAAGCCAAATTGTGGGCTTTATTACATGTTTGCAGCCCCTGGTACCATTTGTGGGGATACATGTACAACACCTAGCTCAGGTTTATCCAAGCTATTGTGAAAAATGGTGTACTGGACTCGTCTATCCGTGTCCGTGGTCTGAACGACCGATCATACGTTCTAATGGGAGAGGCCGCTTAGAGTCCGGCAGCAGGAGCTGCCGCATATTGCTCTGTGTTTCCACTAACTGTTATGACGCCACGTGGACCGGGCATCTTAAGTTTGAGGCAGGTGTAGTTTGGTATTGCGTTAAAGCAAGCAAAGGCCATTCTTCCGAGTAATGCATGATAACCGCTGCTGAAGGGAGCGATGTTGAAGAGTAGTTCCTCGCTTCTGAAGTTGTCGGGAGAACCGAATGTCACTTCTAATACGAGGGAGCCCCGGCAGTGGGCTTCAATGCCTGGAATCACTCCATTGAAGGTGGCGCTTATTTGGCTTATTCTGGATGGGTCTATCCCCATCTTGCGGATAGTGTCTTTATATATCAGATTAAGACTACTGTCGCCGTCCATTAGGTCCCGAGTGAGATGGTATCCATAAATTATTGGGTCGAGCACCAAGGCAGCCGATCCTCCGTGCCGGATACTAGCCGGGTAGTCGCTGTGATCAAAAGTGATCGGGCAGGCCACCCAGGGATTGAATTTGGGGGCGACGAACTCTGCGTGAGTTGCGTGTACCATGTTTACCATTTTGACTTCTGGTGGGAATTTTTTCTGGCCCCCCGTGTTCGGCTGGCGAGGCTCATCCTCGTCTTCTCTTGGTGTGTCCCTTCCCTTGTGTTCGGCGTTTAATTTGCCGGACTGCTTGAAGACCCAACATTCTCTGTGGGTATGATTTGCAGTTTTTTTGGAAGTGCCATGGATTTGGCACAATCTGTCCAGGACTTTATTAAAGCTGGACGGTCCCTCTTTGCTGCCTTTGAATGGCTTCTTTCCTTGACCGGGTCGAGAACCCCTGAATCCTGCGTTGACCGCCGTGTTGTCCGGACTATCATCATTTCGACATTTGTGCTTAGTGCGCCGTGGCTTCGCTGCCATCTCGAATTTCGGATGTGCCTGGGTCACTGGTGCTTCTACGGGCCAACTAGCTGTCTTCGCCCACACAAAAGAGGGTCATGAGGCTTGTTAAGGCTGCCATCGTCCTTGGCTTTTCTTGGCCGAGGTGTCTGGCGAGCCACTCGTCTCGGATACTGTGTTTGAAGGCCGCTAAGGCTTCGGCATCTGGACAGTCGGAAATTTGATTCTTTTTAGTGAGGAATCTGTTCCAAAGCTTGCGGGCTAACTCTCCGGGTTGTTGTATTATGTGACTTAAATCGTCTGCATCTGGAGGTCGGACATAAGTTCCTTGAAAGTTGGCCCTGAAAGCATCCTCAAGTTCCTCCCAACCTCCGATTGAGTTTTCGGGAGGCTCTTCAGCCAGTGCCGAGCTGGTCCTTTCAACGTGAGGGGAAGGTATTTGATGGCGTGGAGATCATCCCCACGAGCCATGTGTATGTGAAGGATAAAATCTTCAATCCAGACCCTAGGGTCTGTCGTTCCGTCGTATGCCTCTATATTCACGGGTTTGAATCCTTGTGGAAATTCATGATCTAGCACCTCATCGGTGAAGCACAGGGGGTGCACAGCCCCTCTGTATCTGGCCGTGTCACAGCATGTTGTCGGCTGTTATTGCACCGGTGTTGATTCCGGACTGGTATTTGATCAGTATGATCATTGAGGTGACCATAATTCCGCGTCGGAGCATGTCCTCTGGACCCGTAGATGGACTTGGCCGCACTGGCCTTTTTGTCCATGAGCTCACGTAAATCGTGTGCGGTATCAGTGGTTGCTCTATTGCGGCCATAAGGTGGTTGGTCCGGCCGAGTGGCTGTATTATTCTTTGGCGGAATGGGTGTTGCGGCCTCGTCATCAAATTCGGGCTTTGGGTAGCTCTTTGTGTGGCAATAGTTGCCACATTTTCCCTCGGTGTCTAGCACCTTGTTCCATCTTCGGTTGAGCGTATCCTGCGCGGCTTTAAGCCTTTGGTTCTGCTTCTTCAGGCTCCTCACCGTGGCCAAAAGCTTTCTGCGGAGGTTATCTTGCTTCACACATTTTTCCGGGATGATGAACACATCATCAACCGGACTGTCCTCCCCTCCGTGGGTAGTTTGATGATTTGGCCCTCGGGGTCGCTGTGATCGAGCGTTTGTTTGGCGTGACTGGCACGTCTTGCTCTGTTTCTGGGTTCGAATTGTTGCCTTCGAAGTCAAACGGAGTGTCGTTTTTCCTCGCGCTATTATCGCTATTTTTACTATGACTGGACTTAGAGTGGCACTGCGCCGTTGTTTTTGTTTTTATCCGGGGGGTTTATCCTCCGTCGTGTCCTTCTTGTCACCGTTGTCTTCCTTAGGCGCGTCCACCATGTAGATGTCATATGATGAAGTGGCGGTCCAGTGCCCCATGGGCGGTGGTTCCGGATCGTCCCCTGCGTCGACATCCAAACCGCCGATGTCGTCGGAGTTGAAATCAAGCATGTTTGTTAGGTCATCGACGGTGGCTATGAAGTGGGTGGTGGGTGGGAGGCGATTTTCTTCGTCATCCATGCCCCACTTAGGCCGGATATAGTTCGGCCAGGAATCTCCTGACAGAGAGAGAGACCTTAATGAATTTAGCACATCGCCAAAGGGGGAGTGCTAGAAGATATCTGATACGTCTCCGTCGTATCGATAATTTTTGATTGTTCCATGCCAATATTATTCAACTTTCATATACTTTTGGCAACTTTTTATACTATTTTTGGGACTAACATATTGATCGAGTGCCCAGTGCCAGTTCCTGTTTGTTGCATGTTTTATGTTTCGGAGAAAACCAATATCAAACAAAGTCCAAACAGGATGAAAACGGACGGATAATTATTTTGGAATATTTGGGATTTTTCGGAGGAAGATTCAACGCGAAATGGTGTCCGAGGTGGCCACGAGACAGGGCGGCGTGCCCACACCCCCTGTGCACGCCTGGCCCTCTCTTGGGCCACAAGTCAGGCGGTTGATGCCCTTATTTTGCCGCAAGAAAGCTAATTTTATGAGAAAAATCTGGGCGAAAGATTCACCCCAATTGGAGTTATGGATCTCCGGATATTAAAGAAATTGTTAAGGTGTAGAATCTAAGAACGCAGAAACAGAGAGATAGATCCAATCTCGGAGGGGCTATCGCCCCTCCCACACCATGGGAGCCAAGGACCAGAGGGGAAACCCTTTTCCCATCTAGGAGGAGGTCAAGGAAGAAGAATAAGAAGGGGGGCTCTCTCCCCCTTGCTTCCGGCAGCGCCTGAACGCCGCCGGGGGCCATCATCATCACCGCGATCTTCACCAACACCGCCGTCATCTTCACCGACATCTCCATCACCTTCCGCCTTTTATATTCAGCGGTCCACTCTCCCGCATCCCGCTGTACCCTCTACTTGAACATGGTGCTTTATGCTTCATATATGTGTTGCCATCCTATGATGTATGAGTAGATTTTCGTTGTCCTATCGGTGATTGATGAATTGCTATGATTGGTTTGAGTTGCATGTTTTATTATTGGTGTTGTCCTATGGTGCCCTCCGTGTCGTGCAAGCGTGAGGGATTCCCGCTGTAGGGTTTGCAATATGTTTATGATTTGCTTATGGTGGGTTGCATGAGCACTACAAGGAAAAGGGCTATAGATAGGATTGATTCTAATGGCGCACCGTGGAGGCAGTGCGCCACTACTATATACTAATGGCGCACCTGTTCCTGATACGCCATTAGTGTGGAAGACACTAATGGCGCACCGTGGACAGGGTGCGCCACTAGTATGAATTATTATTTTTTTCATTTTCCCATACATACTAATGGCGCATGAGGTCTACAATGCGCCATTACTATATATAACTACTAATGGCGCACCAAGCAGGCAGTGCGCCATTACTGTAAATTTTGTTTTATTCTTTTTTGCAAAACTACTAATGGCGCACCTTCGCTCATGCGCCATTAGTAACCAGGGTTACTAATGGCGCATCAGCAGGCAGTGCGCCATAGTAACCTGGGACCAACAAGATATTTTGGACAGCCCACACCTACCCACTCACTTTCCCCACTTCATTCCATCCACCTCCTTCTCCAAGATTTGACCATCTCCTCCTCCTCACCTCATTTCCACCATAGATTCAACAAAATTAAGTGGTGAAATTACCTTTTTGGTAGGTAAGTAAGGGAATGCTATCTTCATGATATAGATCTACTTTTTTTCTCCCTAGCTCGCTCCAACAACGTGCACATGCACTTTTGTGGCCTAGCTAGATCTATGTGTGTTTGTGGTGTTGCAAGTGTTTGTGGTGTTGCATATATGTTTGTGTTTGAAGGTACGGTATTTGAAATATGCGATAGTTGCCAATATTTTGCGGAATGTTTTGATTCATTTCCGTTTAATAGAATTTTGGCACTATGCATTCTTTTGGTCCTATTTTTAGGAAGGTCATGCCAAATTTTTCTTGGTTCTAACATATCGTTTTGCTCACGGTGACGACCATGGTCCGCATGATGGTGAAGGCATCGTGAATAGGTTTTGAGCTCCTGAAGGCCGAGATGCTTCAAAAGAGCGAGGCGGAGATAAGATGTCCATGTCGAAGATGCAAGTGAAGAGTCTTATTGAGGACCGGATTCGGGCAGGTCTTGGACCACCTGCTCTTGCGTGGTTTCATGGATGGCTATCGGTGGCAAGGTGATGAAGATGACTATCAAGTCGTCCATGGCGGGCCGGGCAAGAAATGAGGAAGGGCGACAAGACAAGTACCACCGCGGCGAGGGCGGCGAGAAGGCGAAGAATCTCGAGGACATGATCACGACGGTGATGTTGTACGATCATCATGTAGAAGATGTCGTACATGATGATGAGGAAGATCAAGGCGAAGGGCATGATCATGAAGATGAAGATGCGGGAGCGGACGGCGATGGAGGCTGGGTGCAGGACCCTCATATTCAAGAGCTGCTTCTCAAGCGGACGGATAACGCAAGAGCTGCCGCCCGAGAGAAAGCCAAGATGGATCAAGCTGGAGATAGACGCGGTTACTCCATTGTATGAAGGATGCAGGCCGAGGATACCGCTTTGAAAGTAATACTCATGGCTCACGGAGATGAAGGTAAAACACAAAATGACCGGCGCATGCCGGCGAGAACATGTCATTCGGCATGAACGTCTTCCCAAAGGGAACAAGTGCCCGACCAGTTTCGAGGAGGCGAAGAAAATCATGTGTCCTCTGGATTTACCGCGACGTGAAATACCATGTGTGCATGAACAATTGCATCATTTATCGGGGCGAGCACGCTGAGTCTACCATATGTCCGGTGTGCGGCGTCACTCGATACAAGAAGAGGAAAAAGCTCCTCGAAAATCGGTGTGGTACTTTCCGATCACTCCTCGTCTGCAGCGGTATTTCGCGGACCCTAAGGTAGCAAAGCTCCTGCGTTGGCACGCGGATAGGGAGGAGAAGAAGCGAGAAGATGGCGCAAATGATCCGGAGATAGATAAAAAGACAAGATCTGAGTCACCCTAAGGATGCGAGCGATGCAAGCGTTGAACTTCAAAGACCCGAATTTGGGAAGGATCCAAGGAACATCATCTTGGGCGCGAGCACCGATGGAGTCAATCCGTTTGGCAGCAGAGAAGCACACATAGCACCTGGCCTGTGTTTGTGTGGATGTACAACCTTTCCCCTGGTTGTGCATGAAGAGGAAGTACATTCACATGAGTATGCTAATTGAAGGGCGAAACAACCAGGAGCGACATCAATCGTATCTAGGGCTCTTTGAAGGAGGAGCTAGACACGCTGTGGAAAACGCCGAAGCAATCGTGGGGCGCCGAGAGAAAGAATATTTCCCTATGAGAGCCGCCTTTGCTCACGACGGTGCACGACTATCTCGATTTACGGATATCTCGCGGGGCAGGTAGTCCACGGATTTTCTGGATGCGTAAGGTGCATGGATGACACAACGTATCGCCAGCTAGATTTAGATCCCGGGTCTTCGAAAACCGTGTTCATGGGACATCGAAGGTGGCTTTGCGAAGATGACCCGTGGAGAAACGCATGGATCTGTTCGATGGTGAAACCGAACCCAGCGCCCATGTACAAGGAGCGGCGAGGAAATAGACAAGCTGTTGAAAAATTGGAAATCGCCCTTCGCGGGAAAGATCGAAAGGCGCCAGAGCCGCTGCTGAAGGTATGGAAAGCGAGGTGCATTTTACGGGACTTGCCGTCTTGGAAGATCCACCGTGTGCCTCACAGCCTTGATGTCATGCATATCACGAAGAGCGTGTGCGAGAGTCTGCTTGGTACCCTGCTCAACATGCGAGAGGACCAAAGATGGGCGAAAGCAAGGCGGACTTGAAATCAATGGGCATCGGCAGGAGCTTCACGCTAATGATGATGATGATAATGATGATGAGGCGAAGCGGACACGGAAAGTCGTTGCAAAGGCAAAAGGCCAAGAAGACCGGAAATGACTACCCTCGCGTGCTTCACTCTAAGTCGGGAGGAGATCGAGCAGTTTTCACCTGCCTCCTAGATGTAAAACTTCCTTACGGTTTCGCGGGAAGATAAGCGATACCTAGACCCAGCGAAGCGAAGTTCAGCGGGATGAAGTCTCACGATATCACGTCGCGATGGCGCAGATACTTCGGTTGCAATCCGTGGGATCATGGGCGCGCACGTCCGTGAAAGCGCTATTTGGCCTGTGCAACTTTTTCGGCGTCATCTCGGAAGTCGATTGGCGTGAGGCAACTCGAAGGCTACGAGGAAGAGATCGTGGTGATACTATGCGAGCTTGAGATGTACTTCCGCCCGCATTCTTGACGTTATGGTGCATCTGCTGGTCCATATAGTGGAGGATATCATCCAACTCGGGCGGCGTTCCTGCACAGCATGATGCCGTTCGAAAGGATGAATGGTGTCATCAAAGGATACGTTCGCAACATGTCACGTCGAGAGGAAGCATAGCCAGGGGCTTTCTGACCGAAGAGTGCATCTCCTACTGCACGAATTATCTAGGCATCGAGAACCCCGTTGGTCTGCCCGTCAACAGGCACCTCGGCAGGCTCGCTGGATGGGGTCACCATGAGGGTCGCCGCGAAATGCATGTCGACTTCGAGGGTCGACTCGCCGACTTTGAAAGAGCAAACCTAGTCGCGCTACAACACATAGACGTGGTCGATCCTTGGGTGGTAGAGCACAAAACCTTTATTAAGAAGGCGTACAATGACCGAGGCCAGCAGAGGGCGGACGGAGATATACTCAAAGAGCACAACTCATGTTTCACGCGTTGGTTCAAGCAGAAGCTTCTGTCGTACCCTTTACATGAGGATTCTTCCGCGGAAGAACAACTCATATTCGCCTTGTCACAGGGCGCCGAGCACAACATGATGACCTATGAGGCGTACGATATCAACGACTACACATTCGACACCGAGGACAAGGACATGAAGAGCGATGGTTATCAGAACTCCGGGGTAACGATGGAATCCTACACCGGTAATGACAAGGACAGATACTATGGAAGGATCGAGGAGATCTGGGAGCTGAGCTACGCTAGAGAGAAGGTCCCGATGTTCCGTGTCAGATGGGCCAAAAACGTCATAAAAGAAGACCGGTATTTCATGGTTATACCCGAAGCCAAATCCAAGACATGGTATAAGCGTCACCGCTGAAAAATGAGCCATGGTGCTGGCTTCCCAAGTGGACCAATGCTTCTTCATTACCGACCGCCAAAGCCCGGTCGTGTTGTCGTGAGGAGAGGCAAAGGAAGATCATCGAGAATGGATGGAGTAGCCAATGAGCAAGACTTGACAAATCTGGCGTCGAAGATCGAAAATGCGGCGACGATGAAGTAGCGGCACACACCACAAGAAGAAGCAGGACCACCCTACCTAAGGGCGTCCGTTCCACGAGAAGAACTCCGTTTGCGAAAAAGAAGGGCAAGAAGATTGTGAACAGATAGCTAGCTAAGACCGATTGTATATAAATCGTAGTCTTCATTTCTCGATTGTATTTCATGGGCACTTTTTCATATCATGAATATTTTAAAATTTCATGGGCACTTTTTGAATTCATGAGGACACTTGATCTCGATTCCCCCTCCATCTCGATCTCGATCCCCCTCCATCTCGATCGCACCCGCACCCTCCCCCGCTAGCTCCACCCATCGCAACCCTCCCGCTCCACTGGCCGAACACCGCCCGACCCCCCCCAAGAGCACTTTTGAACATATTTTTAATTTTTTTTACTATTTTTATAAAAAATATTACACTGTTATAATTTAAACAAGTTTGAACATATTTAAACACAAATAAATATAAAAAACAGCATTTAAAATGCATAAAAATATTA
The DNA here is from genome assembly GCA_021437245.1 of Aegilops speltoides. Taxonomy (NCBI): domain Eukaryota; kingdom Viridiplantae; phylum Streptophyta; class Magnoliopsida; order Poales; family Poaceae; genus Aegilops; species Aegilops speltoides. The sequence goes on from JAHHZJ010002389.1 coordinate 18,048, forward strand.
TTGTTATGATTTAAACAAGTTTGAACATATTTAAACACAAATAAATAAAAAACACCATTTAAAATGCATAAAAAATATTGGGGATCACAGGAATCGAACCTGGACCTCCTTGTGTGTGTCTTTGCATCTTGACCAGTCGGGCTAGTGGGTGGGTTACATTGTAGATAGGGTTGGGCTGTAGATATGGCTAGAGGGGGTGATTAGACTACTTATCAATATAAAAATTCTGCCTTTTGACAAAGAACAGTTTTGGCAGATTCACAATTATGATCAAGTCAAGCATCACCCTACACATGCAATTCTAGAGTATAGGCAGCGGAAAGTAAATTGCACATGTAGTAAAGAGAGGTGGAGAAGAGCAAAGCGCAATTTTGGAGCAGCGGTGATTTTTCTCGTGGTTCCGATAGGTGGTGCTATCGTACTTCCACGTTGATGGAGACTTCAACCCACGGAGGGTAACGGCTGCGAGAGTCCACGGAGGCTCCACCCACGAAGGGTCCACGAAGAAGCAACCTTGTCTATTCCATCATGGCCTCACGCCCACGGAGGGCTAGCCTTACTCGGGGTAGATCTTCACGAAGTAGGCGATCTCCTTGCCCTTACAAACTTCTTGGTTCAACTCCACATCTCGGCGACGGAGGCTCCCAAGCGACACCTAACCAATCTAGGAGGCACCACCCTCCAAAAGGTAATAGATGTTGTAGATGATGATGAACTCCTTGCTCTTGTGCTTCAAATGATAATCTCCCCAACACTCAACTCTCCTCACTGATTTGGCTGTGGTGGAAGAAAGGATTGAGTGGAAAGCAACTTGGGAAGGCTAGAGATCAAGCTTCATATGGTGGGAGTGGAGCAACTTGATCTCAACACAAGGGTAGGTAGTTCTCTTCTCGAAATGTAAGGTAGGAGTGGTAGTTCTTTCGATGGCTCTCTCCACGAATGAAGAGGGGTGGAGGGGTATAAATAGCCTCCACACAAAATCCAACCGTTACACACATTTGAGCAATCTCGGTGGGACCGAAGTGGACAACTCGGTGAGACCGATAGTTCAAATAATGTGAGCGTTGGGATTTTCGGTGGGACCGAATATACAATCTCGGTTAGTCCGATTCGTGCAATGACAAGAGCATGCCAATTTGGTGGGACCGACTTCATCATCTCGGTGACACCGATTTGATGATGAAGATTCTGAAGCTTGGCAACTCATGTTTCGGTGAGACCGAGTTGAATCGGAAAATCCGAGTTTTCTAGGGTTTGGCTTATGGCTGAGGTGGTTCATCTCGGTGTGGTGAGTTTGGAATATCGGTGGGACCGAGACTACTTATGAGTGTATATGGCGGTGAAAGTTGCGATAGTTTAGGAGATGTATCACTAAGCACTTGAGCAACCAGATCATCATCATAACCTCATCCCTTTTAATAGTATTGGCTTTTCCTATGGACTCAATGTGATCTTGGATCACTAACCAAAAATGGAGTCTTGAGCTTTTGCCAATGCTTGCCTTAGCATTTTGGGGGTCCACTTCTTGATCCTTGCCATACCCATATCCTTGAACTCTCTGAAATGATTCTCAAGTAACTATTAGTTCAATGATATATATGTTGTTATTAATTACCAAAACCACCCGGGATTAGTTGCACTTTCAATCTCCCCTTTTGGTAATTGATGACAACATATAGATCAAAACTTCGACAAAGGATATAATCAATGAATAATATAAATCGCTTTGAGAAGTATGTGATAAGCAAGAGCTCCCCTAAATTTGTGCATTATTTAAGATTTGCGTTTGAATGCAAATGCACAATCGATTAGGATCATGGGTCACTCTTCCATGTCACATACATCTTGGTGGGCGCACAAAATGATAAGAATGAACAGCATGCACCCAATCACCAAGACATGAGTAAATGGTCATACAAGATAGGAATGGCATATGATAAGCATTAAGCACACATTAAAGCATAGTGCGACCAAGCACTCATTAAGGTAGAATCAAGCGAGTATCAAACACCTTTGAATGTCTCGAAAACCAAAAGTATCTCAAAGAAACCGCAAAAGAACGAAAGAGCAAAAGCGCAAAGACAACAGCACTCTCTCTCGAAGTCCTATGATCTATACAATTTCTCCCCTTTGGCAACAAGTTACCAAAAGTTCGAAAAAGCATAGAGCTAAGCGTCACTTTGTGGACTCTGCTAGCGGCTCCGTGCAGGTTGATGTCGGAGTGGATATGACAACATCGGCGAAGACTTGGTGATGTCTGTCTTTGGAGGAGTGGTCTTTGGAGCTGGAGTTGGAGTAGCTTCTTTGAAGCTGTGGAGAGTCTTTGCTGTAGTCTGGTGTCATCCTTTGGAATAGCGGTGATCGAGATCCTTTGGGAACCGGAGCGATCTGTCATCGAGAATCTGGACTAAGTCATCCTGCAACTCATGCATAAGCTCTTCCTTCTCCTGCTTTGCTTCCTCAATGTCGCCTCGAGCTTGTTGGCGGTCACTTGTACTTGATCGACTTCACGTCCGGGCGTGGATCTTGTCCTCAACAATCCTCTCTAAGCTCTCTGAGGCTGTACAATGCTGGCGAGCGTTGTTCAATCCTTTGAGTAGCTTCAAGAATTTGCTCTCGAAACTCTTTGGTTTAGCTGCTTTGCTGCTCTGCTTCCTTGTCGACTTTGGCTTTCTTAGCAGCTTCGATCTTGGCTTGACCTTCAACAGATGTCGGATCCTCCTCATCCATCACAACAACATTGTCTTCATGCTCTGGCTGCAGCGGTAAATGTTCTCTATCCAACAAGAATGTGCCCGTGCCAAACTTGGCATTGATAAGCATCTGAATCTGGGCAAATCCACATGACCTTTTCGGTCATTGCAGTCCTCTTAATGGTCTCTACCATCAAGTCCATCACCTTGAAAGGTGCTTTCTCATCAAGTATGTGCAGCATGTTGATAGAGTATCCTCTGATCATGCGATGATCTCCAGATTTGGGCATCAAGGTATGCCTCAAAATGGTATTAGTGGTAGGTAAGCCTGCCTGGAGATAGTAGACTGAGCTGAGCTTCCAGATTCCCAAATCCTTTGCTGGAATCTCTTTGTACATGTTTTTCATGGATTCATGATTCTTCTTTGGAATCCCATATACATCAATATCATCTTCTCGTTGCACTGGAGCATTCAGAATTTCTGCCCATTCTTCAACAGAAGAAGAAAATCTTTGACCTTCAGTCATCCACATAATCTTTCCATCAGGGTAGAAGTGAGCTGTGGCATAGAATTGCATTATCATCTCATCGTTCCAACTGGTCAATTTCTGACCTACAAAATCTGCAACTCCACATGCAGTGAAACTTTCATGCACATGTGGAAAGAAATCTCTATGCTCTTCATTTGTCAATGTACTTCTAGTCAACATATCGGTGTCTGCGACTATGGGCTTCTTGTCCATCGGCACGGTCTCATAGAAGTCTTGCTGCTCTCGGTGTGAAATCTGGGATCTCTGCAGTTCTTCTCCTCACGGCATATGGGTCAGTTTGTCTCCATAGCACGAGACCTTTATCTTTCCTTGCCTTCATATCCTCGGCTTGAGGATGAGCATCATTATGGAGTGGCAGTTTTGGGCGAAGTTTCAGCAAAACTGGTCCTTCATCGTCGGACACACTGGTGGCACATCATCCTTGTTCTTTTCAGAGATTTGGAATGTCGGCGGTCTTCTTGGGCTTGGCGGCGAGGCTTTCTTTGGAGCTGCCTTAGCTGGAGCAGATTTCTTGGGCTTTGATGTGGCTCCGGCCTTAATGGCATCACCCATGAGCTTCGCCACGAGGAGTAGGCTGGGGTGCTTCCTCATCCTCATCCTCATTCTTTGCATCATGCACTATCCTCTTTCTCTTGGAGGTTTTCTTCACTTTGCTTGCAGCCGCCTCTCCCAAATTCAGCTTCTTAGCAACAGTTGACTGCTTGACTTTTTTGGTGCCCTTCTTAGATTGTTGACCTTGTTGCTCTTTGGCAACAACCTTCCTTTAGGCTTTGAGGTCACCTCTTCCTCAACAACAAAATCTGAATCCTCATCATCTGAATTCCTCTTCTTTCTAGCTCTGGTGGCTGCAGGAGGCATGCCACTTGGTGTACTCCTCTCACCATCATCGGATGAGCTACTAGGATCGGGACTAGTGCCCGCCTCTGGAATGTCTCGCAATGGGTGTCTCGACTGTTTCGACTATCACGGCATCGACATGGTGACAACTTTGTGAATAGATAAGGTGTAGGCAGAGAAGAAGAGTCATCACAAACTGCAGAAGTTTTGCAAAAAAATGAGTTCAAATTCTAGTATTAAGTTTTCATAGAAGACATTTGGTCGGACCGAGTTTAAGATTGGTGAATCCGAAGTGCTAAGCAGAGCTTGGCACACCACTTTCGGTTTGACGAAGTGGGTTTCGATCTGCCGAAAACACTAGGGTTTCAGAATCTTCATTTCGGTCACACCGATTTTGCACAACTTCGGTTGGACCGAAGGTGCGGTCAATGGCTATAGGCCAAATCGGTCATACCAAAAATATAAAATCGGTCTCACCGAGATGTGTTCATGAAACCTAACCTAAAACTTTTACTCGAATCTACTTCAAGCGAACTAATCTGGTGTGCAGGAGGATTTCAATCGTGGCAAGATACTAGGCAATCAAGCGTGCATTGAATCGGAGATGAGAGCACGAGTGGGATCAAAACTCACCCTAACTTGGTGGAGTTTTTCTCTGGCGGCAACAACACGGAGGAGATGGCCGTTGGCGGCGACGGAGACTGCGCGAGGGCGCCTGGCGGCAACGGCGGACGATCCGGAGACCAAGGCGGCGGCAGCAAGGGTGTGGGGCGAAAGCGTTTGAAGGAGAAATCAGCAGCGCGCCCTCGGAATATATACCCCTTCGCTGTCGGTGGGACCGAGTTGTAAAACTTCGGTGGCACGAGATGGATAACTGCTAGGCGATTATGCACTTCGATCACCGAAAATCACAACTCGGTTTCACCGAGATGAAAACCTAGATCGTCTAAATGCTTTCGGTTCGACCGAGTTTGAGTGAGTTAGTGCGACCGAAATCAATTAGAAGGTTTTGGAAATTAGCCCTTGACGGATCGGTGGCTCAAGTGCTCCTCACCGGAGGGTCCGAAAATGACTTGTTCAAAATTTGTGATGTAAGCATGAATAGAATTTGAGACAAGAAAGCATAGATAGCTAGGGGTACTTAGGCATTCTTGTCCATCCATTTGGTCAGAAAAATCAAAACGACCAAAACAACAAATGGATGTCCTTGAATGGATAAAATCATGCATCCAACATGCTCACACAATAAGATAGCAAATGAAATATGTGTCAAACATGCACAACCAAAACTCTAGCAACTAACACACAATTTGTCGATGACTAGGTCATCTTTATATGAGTATATTGACTTAGGAGCCAAATGAGAACATTTGATCATAGGTCATACTCATCGTTTAATCACAAGTGGGTTACCACTTTTACATAAAGCATTGATGTGTTCACATCATTTGAAGATGCTTTAGCTCAATTTCTAGAGCAAAGCTCCCCCTAGATGTGAGAACCCCTTTTAAAGGGTCAAACTAACCTTGGGTTGTCGTAGAAGACTTCATGTAGATGTTGAAGATGTGGATGCTCAATGTTGATGGAGATCATCAAGAGTTGGGAGCTATCCTTTGGATTCGGGCACTTTCAATACCTACATGGGTTAGTCCCACAAGGAACAAACAAGGATATCCATGGACATAGATTGAAGTTCACAATAGATGATGTCCATGAAAGCAATGATTACCTTGTCCCTTGACTTACCAACAAGAGGGTTTGTGACTCCATGAACTAGTGCATGATGTGGAAGTTGATTGCACAAGTTTTTGCCAAAATGAATGTGAGTGAAGTATGTTGGCGGAGTCACCCTCAAGAACTTTCTAGTTCTTCTTCTTCGGGATCCACATCATCTTGATGGGAATCCTTGGGGTTGTAGTTGAGCTTGTGAAGTAGAACTTGGCGTTTCCTTGGGAACCCACTTGACCATGGCTTGAGGTGCTTCAACAAATGCATCAATCTCCTCTTGAAGCTTGTCCTTGCCTTTTAGCTTGTGGTCTTGTGGTGGAAGGTCATCTTGAGCTTGTTCCACATTGGAAGAAGTAGGATCATACTTCTCCTTTTGAGGAACAAACTGTGGAGTAGGATATTGACCTTCTTCCCACTCAACACCTTCGGCGTTGAACTTTCGCTCAAAACCAATTCCTTGATTCTTCTGGTGCCTTCCTTGCTTGCGAACAATTTCCTCAAAGTTCTTGCTTCCGGCAAGGCTCTTGTAGACACCTTTCTCTATGATCCCTTTCAATAAACTATTTTCTTGCTCAAGTGTAACTTGGCTTGAAACATTGTTAGTGGAATTAAGAGCACTACTAGAAGCAACAACATTGGATTTAGCATGGTTATTGTTACTACTAGAGGAAGAATTTTTCTTATGCTTGTCATGCTTAGTCTTAATGGGTGGCAAGAAATTAGACAAGAGAAGTCGTTTGGCAAGATATGAAGAACTCTTCTTTCGAAGATCGTCATTGATTGCTTTTAGAAACTCATGTTCTTGCTCTAGAGTGAGCTTCTCGAGCGTAGCTTCTCATGAGATCTTAGGAGCTCTCTATGATCTTCTTGAGTTGTTTCATGAGCTAACTTAAGAGTGTTTAGTTCTTTAGTTAGGCGCTCAATCTCCTTCATAGCATTGTCATTCGACTCTTCTCGACTATAAAGACTACTAGCATGTTCATCGTTACTAGGCTCCTTTGGATTTATCAAGCAAGAGCTCATCTTCACCAAGCAAGTCATCCTCATCACTATTGAAGTCAATGAATTCAGGTGTGATACCTTGGGGCCTTTAGCCATGAAGCATCTTCCAATTCCCTCATTTTTGAATCAAATAAGTCGTAGGAGTTGGAGTTGGAGGATCGAGAGCAAGACCGCAACACCTTCATCTTGATCTGTAGTCGGAGTTGGAGTGATAGCTTCCTTGGATTGATTGTTGGAGTCGGAGCCGGAGACCCATTCACCTACATGAGCTTGATGTTTTCTTCTTGTGTAGCTCCTTGATGACTTGTCTTTCCTCTCCGAATCCTTGCTTCTCCGAGAGGGTCTTCGTTCATAACGATCATCTCTACTCCTTCTCTCTTTCGAGGTGACTCATCTCTTGAGCTTCTTCTTCTTGGAATTCTTCTCTTCTCTTGTGGGGAGCCGTACACTCATTTGAGTAGTGTCCGGGTCTTCCACAATTGTAGCAGTTTCGATCACGACTAGAAGATCTCTTTTCATCATATGATCTAGACTTTGAGCTTCTTTCTTTGCCTCTATTCTTGTAGAATTTGTTGAAGTTCTTGACCATTAGGCTTATCTCTTCATTGGAAACTAACTTGTCACTTGAGGTTGTGGGAGCATCACTTGTAGCTTTGTAAGCACCACTTGACTTGTTGTGAAGCTCTTCCTTATCCTTAAGTGTCATCTCATGAGCAACAATTCTTCCAATGACTTGGTTGGCTTGAGAGTCTTGTAGTTTGGCATCATTTGGATCAAAGTGCACACGGTGTCATACTTTCCATCCAAAGCTCGAGAATCTTCTTGATGATGAATCGGTCGGTCATTTCTTCGCTTCCTAAGCCGGCAATCTCATTTGTGATGAGAGCAAGCCTAGAGTACATTTCAGCGACTCCTTCACCATCCTTCATCTTGAACTTGTCAAGTTGACCTTGAAGAATATCTAGCTTTGATTCCTTCACGGACTCGGTACCTTCGTGCATTTCAACCAAAGTATCCCAAATCTCTTTTGCATTCTCAAGGCGGCTGATTTTGTTGAACTCCTCGGGACACAAGGCATTGAAGAGAATGTCACAAGCTTGAGCATTGTTTTGCAACATCCGCAATTCTTCGGTGTAGCCGCGATCCGAACTTTTCCTTCCTCGAAGAATTCACCTTGCATACCAACACAAATAATGCCCCATGCGGCTGGGTTATGACCAAGAATATGCATTTTCATTTTATGCTTCCAACTAGCAAAATTTGTACCATCAAAGTAAGGACCTCTCTGAAAATTACCCTCACTAGGCGCCATACTCTCCTAGGTTGTGAAACCAAGCTTATGGAGTCAATGCAATGGAAACCAATACAATGGAGACCAAAGCTCGATACCACTTGTAGGATCGAAAGTATGTCTAGAGGGGGTTGATTAGACTACTTATCAATATAAAAATTCTGCCTTTTGACAAAGAACAGTTTTGGCAGATTCACAATTATGATCAAGTCAAGCATCACCCTACACATGCAATTCTAGAGTATAGGCAGCGAAAGTAAATTGCACATGTAGTAAAGAGAGGTGGAGAAGAGCAAGCGCAATTTTGGAGACGCGGTGATTTTTCTCGTGGTTCCGATAGGTGGTGCTATCGTACTTCCACGTTGATGGAGACTTCAACCCACGGAGGGTAACGGCTGCGAGAGTCCACGGAGGGCTCCACCCACGAAGGGTCCACGAAGAAGCAACCTTGTCTATTCCATCATGGCCTCGCCCACGGAGGGCTAGCCTTACTCGGGGTAGATCTTCACGAAGTAGGCGATCTCCTTGCCCTTACAAACTTCTTGGTTCAACTCCACATCTCGACGACGGAGGCTCCCAAGCGACACCTAACCAATCTAGGAGGCACCACCCTCCAAAAGGTAATAGATGTTGTAGATGATGATGAACTCCTTGCTCTTGTGCTTCAGATGATAATCTCCCCAACACTCAACTCTCCTCACTGATTTTGCTGTGGTGGAAGAAAGGATTGAGTGGAAAGCAACTTGGGAAGGCTAGAGATCAAGCTTCATATGGTGGGAGTGGAGCAACTTGATCTCAACACAAGGGTAGGTAGTTCTCTTCTCGAAATGTAAGGTAGGAGTGGTAGTTCTTTCGATGGCTCTCTCCACGAATGAAGAGGGGTGGAGGGGTATAAATAGCCTCCACACAAAATCCAACCGTTACACACATTTGAGCAATCTCGGTGGGACGAAGTGGACAACTCGGTGAGACCGATAGTTCAAATAATGTGAGCGTTGGGATTTTCAGTGGGACCGAATATACAATCTCGGTTAGTCGATTAGTGCAATGACAAGAGCATGCCAATTTCGGTGGGACCGACTTCATCATCTCGGTGACACCGATTTGATGACGAAGGTTCTGAAGCTTGGCAACTCATGTTTCGTGAGACCGAGTTGAATGGAAAATCCGAGTTTACTAGGGTTTGGCTTATGGCTAAGGTGGTTCATCTCGGTGTGGTGAGTTTGGAATATCGGTGGGATCGAGACTACTTATGAGTGTATATGGCGGTGAAAGTTGCTGATAGTTTAGGAGATGTATCACTAAGCACTTGAGCAACGGATCATCATCATAACCTCATCCCTTTTAATAGTATTGGCTTTTCCTATGGACTCAATGTGATCTTGGATCACTAAACCAAAAATGGAGTCTTGAGCTTTTGCCAATGCTTGCCTTAGCATTTTGGGGGTCCACTTCTTGATCCTTGCCATACCCATATCTTGAACTCTCTGAAATGATTCTCAAGTAACTATTAGTTCAATGATATATATGTTGTTATTAATTACCAAAACCACCCGGGGATTAGTTGCACTTTCAACTTCTCTTACACTTACTGAGGACTTGTATTTGCAATTGTTGTGTTGTTGTTCCTATACTATAATTGCTTCAGCGCACACTACCATGACTTAATGTTTACAATAGCTGTTTTCTTTGTGTCCAATAGTCAGCGTATATTTTTCTTCAGAGGTAACTAGTCAAATGTTCAGTGTGTATGTCTGAACTTGAATGTTGCAATGCTGTTTTCTTCAGAGGCTAGTGTCAAAAACTTTAGCTACTGTCTTGCAAAGATGATGATCATCTTGCTAGTTTGCTGGGTTTTGTCTCCGACCATTGTGTCGTGATGAATTTGCACGCGTGCCGAGAGGCCCTTGAGTTTGCGGAATGTCGATTAACTTCCGTTCGGCAAATTGGTACTCCATATGTCCTATTTTCAGCAAAGGTCATGCTGAAATTTTCCGTGAATTTTAGCATGACTTTGCTAAAGATAGGACATATGGGGTACTTGGGACTAATGCATGGGCCGGGCTATCTTAGTACTTAGTTAAGTAGGATCAACTGCCCTGCCATTCTTGCTGCATTAAATCATAGGTGGCAATAGAGCCAAGTGATTAGGCCCAACTTAGAATTATCCTTAGCATCGATAAACCCTAGATGATAAACCCAACATAGGTGGCAATAGAGCCAAGTGATTAGGCCCAACCTAGGGTGCCTCGGCATCGATAAACCCTAAATGATGAAAACTTAACTTGGCTGCCCCAGATGCCTCGGTGTCGATGAGAACCTAAATGATGAAAGCTTAGGCTTTTAGGGTGCCTCGGTGTCGACAAACCCTTAATCATGAGACCATGATCTTGTTCCTTGACAATAACCATCTTTTTGACCAAAGTTTTTCCTATTTAGAGAGAAACATGGCCCACAACGATGAGGCCGGTGGTTCGGGCGGCAAGCAATTCTGGGAGCTGTCCCAAGAGATGGAGGAACAACCTCACCGCTATGATGACGCCGCGGAAGACATCGATCCTGATTACGCAACCCCTAGTGGCATCGGGGATGACACCACTGATGGTGCCGCCGAGGATGCCACCACTGATGATGGCGGCGCACACACAGATGGTGGCGGCGCACACACAGATGGCAGCCAACGAAGAAGCAAAGGAAGGACCGGCGCCCGAATGCGCTCCGCACCGTCAAGGAGGAATTCACTCAAGTGGACTCCGACGGGAATCCAACGGAGCCCAAACATATAGTCAAAGTGCAGCGGTTCAGCTCGGGTGCATTCTCCGGAACACCGTCTCGATCAACACCGAGAACCTTAGGCATAAGGACCGAGGGAATTTGCGCAACCTCCTCTTCATGAAGCTGCACGAGCGATACAAGTTCCCCCGAATTTGAAAACACGCCTCTTAGGGAATAGAGTGAACAATGCCGCCCTCACGAAGATGAGCACGGCCTGTCTACTTGGAGAAGCGGTGAAGAGAATGATTGATAAAGGTGATAGTTATGACAAGATCAAGGCGAAATATCATTTGATGGCGAAGATGAGTACAAGGAGTTCAAGATCAAGTGCGAGCCCGCAAGCTCGAATCAAGTCGATGGGGGAAAGAAATGCGGAGTTGAACTTAGGGAACACAAACTCGGTCCCGGCGGTTATAGAGTGGCGGAGCCTATATGGGACAAGGAGGGACGCGGAGCGTGCCGAGCAAGGCCTACCGCCTGCTTTGAGAAATACAGCGGTGACAAGCAGACCGGGAACTATGTCGGGGCCTGTACAAGGAGGACCCGATAACAAAGGAGCTTACCACGGATCCGAAGACCAGGCGCTTGAGCTTGTTACAGTAAGGAATACACCCCCCGTAATTAGCTCCATATGGTTGCACTCTAATTAATCCCCAATATTTCTAAATGGCTCATGTTCCTTTCGGGACAATGAAAGCGATGGCCTTGGTCGTCTAAGAGCTCCCTTCGACACCCCTTTAAATAGGGCGTTGAGCGTAATGAAAAAGAAGGATAAGCTCGATAAGCCGACGTCGGCTGGTCGTGTGGCGGCAAAGGCTTGTCCACAAAATGGGGTTATACTATACCGCTGGTGTGCGGAAGGAGAAAAAGGCCAGCTCGGAAAGCGACGCGAGGTTGAAGCACTCAAGGCACAAGTGGCGCGGATTCGGAGCTTGTCCAAGAGCAAGTGGAACAACAGCTGGAAACGAAGCTCGAAGCCATGGTGCCTACGTTGATTCATGGGGCGACGACGTGGATTGCGGGCGGCCAAAGGGCCTCCCGGTTCCCAGCTTCACGGCAAGAAGAACTTCGCCTGGCTGGCGGCGGCGCCATTGGTGTCTCCGCGGCGGCGCCATTGGTGTCTCCGTGGCGGCGCCATTGGTGTCTCCGGCGAGGCGGTATTCGTGTCTCGGCACCGCACGGTATTGGAGCTTAATGCACCGGGTGTCGCCGACCGGCACCTTGCCGCAAGCGCCCCTCCGTTAGTTGCACGCCCGCCGTTGGCGGTGCCTCGACATTAGCCGAGCTCGACGGCATCACGGTAACTAAGCCTGTCGGCCGTTGACTTCATCTCCTTGCCTTTGACTGGGCATCCCTGACGGCCTACACATGTTTTCGCAGGGCACCGCCGACGTTCCTTGCACTCTGCTGCACTTCGTGGGCGCCGAGTTGGTCGATGTCGCCAAGGGCAAAATCGTTCAACCGGGCAACCCCATGTTCCACGGTAATCCGATGCCAACCACAATGTATAGGGTTGAAGTGGTCCGGGTGCTGCCAGGCTGCAACGAGCTGTTACCTCCGATTCGACCTACTGGGGCCGACGAAGAAGATGAGATGACCCTCGGCACCTGCATAAACTGGCCCCTGCTATGGCCGAAGAGCCAGATTCGTTTGGGGGCGGGGGACACCACCCCACAGACAAGACCGCCAGTCGTGCCGATGCCAAGCCATGGCAAGAACGCCGCAACGCTACCAGACCTGCCGGACATCCCTATGGCACAGGATCCGGACAGCCCTATGGCACAGGATCCGGACGGCGACGACAACGACGACTGTACATTTACCAAAGTTGACAAGTACTTTGCCGAACATGGGTACGCTGACGAGTTCTGCGGGCCTCTTTCTCAAGAACCCAGCCAAGCCCACCGCGATCTAGCTGGTATGGCGGAGAAATCCAATTGCAACAAGCGTCGTCTGGCGCTCAGTTCTCAGGACACGCCTCCAGCTCCCGTCTTCACCGAGCCTCAGATAGCTGAGGCACAAAATATTATCAGCCCCAACACGCTGAAGAAGGCGGTCTGTGAGCAGAACTCGGTCCCATTACAGAGATCGGAAGAAGGGCGGAAGCGAAAGACTAACAAAGGCGCCGGTGCGAGCCAGCCGGCACCGAAGTTCGATCCGTGCTCGGGATGGGCCACCTTCACCTAAGGATATCTCGAGGAGGGTGCATGTGGCGGGTAGGCGATGCTACCGCCAAATATGCTGAATGCTGCAACCGGTGCTATGCGGAGTCTGCACGACGGTGTTCGATTTTGGAGAAGCGGCGTCTCGAGAGAAGGATGTGGCATACCGGTTTTCGTGGCCAAGGTGCCGAGAGCAAGGGCTTTGTGGATGGCGACATCGGGATATGATCGTCCTGCGGTTTGATGACATCTTTGCTATGTTTAACCTTCATCCGTTGCACTACACCTTCGTTCGGCTGTTTTACTGAGCATGCGGATGCGGATCATTAGAGACAATACCGGACATCGTGATAGTTGACCCCTTCTACATGCGTGCCAAGCACTTGAGCAGCGCTGGGACCGCCAAGTTGCGAGTTCACACCTCGAAGGCGTCATTCTGGCAAACGCAGATAAGGATAACTTCCTTGTGCCTTACTTTCCCGAGTAAGTCATCCCTTAACCGCCCCGTAACATATGATTTCTTAGATTTCGATCGTTCTTTTTTCTAACATTCCGTGTTACGTGCGTGACACACATTGCACACTCATCCTCTTAAGCCGAAATATTCCATGGCCACGTATTTCGACCTGAACCGTAACTCCATGATAGACTACACAAATGTGAAGAAAGTTCTTGATGATGTTCTCCCGGCTCGCCAAATCTGGAGGCACCTTCACCAGACAGTTAAATAAATCACGGCAAGCACATCTTCTCACACAATCTGAAGTTCTGCTGCGTCAAGCAGCCGCTGTGATCGAAGGATGTCTACTCGCCCTCCATCACATGCGGGCGATCGTAAGGACCATCATCACCTTCTGCTACCAGATAATCTCAAAGATTGGGCCGCGAGCTTGTCGGCAGTCCAGGACGCGGACCTCAGACAAGAACTCTTTCGCATCCAGTCAGAGTTTGCGGACATCATCCATCAAGATGTCCTTCATAAGTCGGGGCAGTTCTTCCTCAGAAATCAACCGTCCAACAGTGAGATAGATGGAATGCTACAAATGCAGGGTGACAACGACCGCGATTTCATGACCATCGTGACAGACGGCGGCTTCATCCACGCTCCTGTCCGATGAGTCGAGTCGAAAGTAGTGATGTGTAGTTACGAAACATTGATTGGCTCATGTTGTAATTAAACTTTTAATGAATTAGTATGTCTCTTTGGTTTGGACGGTTGTTCAACTTAGATGTAATCGATGCTATTTATTAGTAGGACCATGAATCATGCTATTAATGTCTTGCTTTTCTCTTCGATCCTTTTGTTGCATACTTACACATTGCTTATGTATTGTGCATTGTTTGGCTTGTGCATAGAGATGCCGTCGTATGTCGTGTACAAGGGTAAGGTTCCCGAGTCTCGATGGTGGGAGGAGTGTCGGAGACAGGTTCACCGTTCAGCGGTATGAGTTACAAAGGGTACACCACTAGGGCGGAGGCGAATCTAGATCGCCCGCTATATAGCGGGAGAGAGGAGGGCGTTGGAGGAACGGATGAAGACCGGTTTGATCGCGATGATGCTCATCGTGATGACCACAGCTCTCTTCTATGTGATGGTAGTTTAGATGATCGATATCGACTTGTAATGTGAAGGCAAACTCGATACTCGCGGTCTTGAGACTTGTAATGTTTTATCTTTGTCCGGTCTTTTGAATCCAGAGACTAATATGATGAATTGTATTCGGAGACTAATCTTCTATTGTATTTGATGAATTTGATGTTGCTGTGTGCTGCTATCTATATTCTATGCAATAATATATTTTGTAACCTGTGCAAAAATCAGAAAAGCAAAAAAAAAATAAAACCTAATATTCATACTAATGGCGCACCACAATAGACACTAATGGCGCACTGTGATCATCACACTAATGGCGCATTAGCAGCTGATGCGCCATTAGAATGCCATAGCACATTTGTACATATGGCCCCTGGGAGGCATTCTAATGGCGCACTGCAGGTTATACTAATGGCGCACTAGATGGTGCGCCATTAGAACACCAGATACTAATGGCGCACCTGCAGTGCGCCATTAGAATTAAATTCTAATGGCGTGATGCAGTGGCGCACCAGAGTGCGCCATTAGAAGGCAAAACTAGTGCGCCACTAGCATGCCTTTTCCTAGTAGTGGAGTGACTGAAACACAAACCCGAGTAAGTAGGTTGTTGCGTATGGGATAAAGGGGACTTGTTTCTTTAATGCTATGGTTGGGTTTTACCTTAATGAATCTTTAGTAGTTGCGGATGCTTCCTAGAGTTCCAATCATAAGTGCATATGATCCAAGTAGAGAAAGTATGTTAGCTTATGCCTCTTCCCCAAATAGTATTGCAATAGTGATTACCGGTCTAGTAACATAGTCAATTGCTTAGGGACAATTTCACAACTCCTACCACCACTTTTCCACACTCGCTATATTTACTTTATTGCATCTTTATCTAAACAGCCCCTAGTTTATATTTACGTGCTCTTTATTATCTTGCAAACCTATCCAACCACACCTACAAAGTACTTCTAGTTTCATACTTGTTCTAGGTAAAGCGAACACTAAGCGTGCGTAGAGTCGTATCAGTGGCCGATAGGACTTGAGAGAGTATTTGTTCTACCTTTACCTCCTCGTTGGGTTCGACACTCTTACTTATCGAAAGAGGCTATAACTATCCCGTACACTTGCGGGTCATCAAGACCTTTTTCTGACGCCGTTGCTGGGGAGTCATAGCGTGGGGTGAATATTCTTGTGTGTGCTTGTTTGCATTATCACTAAGTAATTGTTATTTGCTGTTCTTAGTTGTTTTCTATCTTTAGTTATGGATATGGAACACGAAATACCAAAAAACTAGGTGTACTTGCTACTCATGGAGATGGGGTAACTCCTAAAACCTCTAATGCTCAATATGTTCAACATATTATTTACTACTTTGATAATCCTGAGAAAACCCCATTCAACTTTATAATGGGAGACACGTTGGATCAACGAGAATACTTTAGGGATTATCGCTCGACACAAAAAGGGAAACTATTATGGGATCAATTTATTATGTTGCGTTGGTATGCTCGTCAACTATGCGTGAGATATGATATTACTTGTTGCTCTAGGATGAAGGCACCACACCTTCCCTTTTCATGCAAATTTAATGATGATAAAAACTTGGCTTCTTATGCTAATGGTATATATGATTACTATGATGTTGAACAAATTGAAGAATTTGTTGCTTTTAAGGCTGCTTATGAAATTGAATCTTTGTTTGAAAAGTATGAAGCTTTAGATGATGATGTTTATAGGCCTGAAAATCTTGCTATACTTAGATATTGCTATGAAAATTATGAATACAATTACTATATTAATGCATTTATTGAGAAAGTCTCCGCTGTCCAAGAAGAGACTAATATTTTGCAGGAAGCTATGGAAGAAGAAATTGATGAATCTGTGAGCTCACTGGATGAAAAAGATGATGAGGAGAGCGAAGAACAAAAGGAGGAAGAGCGGATTAGCTACCGGTGCCCACCTTCTAATGAGAGTAACTCTTCAACTCATACATTGTTTAATTCCCCTTCATGCTTACCAAAGGATGATTGCTATGATGATTGTTATCATCCCTTTAATTCGTATGAAATATCCCTTTTTGATGATGCTTGCTATGCTTGTGGCCAAGATGCCAATATGAATTATGCTTATGGAGATGAACTTGCTATAGTTCCTTATGTTAAACATGAAATTGTTGCTATTGCACCTATGCATGATAGTCCTATTATCTTTTTGAATTCTCCAAACTACACTATATCGGAGAAGTTTGTGCTTACTAAGGATTATATTGATGGGTTGCCTTTTACCATTGCACATGATGATTTTGATGAATATAATATGCATGTGCTTGCTGCTCCTACTTGCAACTATTATGAGAGAGGAACTACACCTCCGCCTCTTTATGTTTCCAACACGATAGAATTGCAAGAAACTGCTTATACTATGCATTGGCCTTTACTTGGTGTGCATGAATCGTTCTTTTATGACATGCCGATGCATAGGAAAAGAGTTAGACTTCGTTGTTGCATGATATATGTTACTTTGTGCTCACTACTAAATCACAAATCATTGTTAATTAAAATTGGCTTTGATATACCTTGGAATCCGGGTGGATCCATTACTTGAGCACTATATGCCTAGCTTAATGGTTTAAAGAAAGCGCTGCCAGGGAGACAACCCGGAAGTCTTAGAGAGTCATTTATTTCTGTTGAGTGCTTTTATATAGTTTAAAACAAGATGGGAACCTAAAAACTTTTCAAAAAGGAAAGTGAAAGTAAGAAAGACAAACATTGTTGAAGTGGGAGAGCTCCTTGAACTTTTTCATGCTCACGGAAACTTTGTGAATCTTGATTACAGAAACTTTTCATCAAACATAATTATCCCCTTGTACAATTCCATTGTATTATAAAAATAATGTGCCAAGGTTTGCCTTTAGGATGTTTACAATGCTTGTTGGTTTGTACGGTGCAGGACAGAAACTTTGGCTGTAGTGCGCGATTTTATATTTTTAACTGGAAAGTCAAACGGTTCTGAATCCTTTTGCAATGTCTTTCTGTACAACTTTTTATTTTTCCTAATTTTGGTAGAATTTGTGCGGTAACAGAAGTATGGTGAATGTTCAGATTTCTACAGACTGTTCTGTTTTTGACAGATTCTGTTTTTGATGCATAGTTTGCTTGTTTTGATGAAATTATCAATTTATATTAGTGGATTAAGCCATGGAAAAGTTATATTACAGTAGACAGAATGAAAAAACAAAATATGAATTTGTTTTCAACAGTACTTAGAGTAGTGATTTGCTTTATTATACTAAAGGATCTTTCTGAGTTTTCTGTTGATGTTTTGTGTGGATGAAGTGTCTAATGGAGGAGGTTTCGATATGAGGAAAAGGAAGAGAGGCAAGAGATCAAGCTTGGGGATGCCCAAGGCACCCCAAGTAAATATTCAAGGAGACTCAAGCGTCTAAGCTTGGGGATGCCCCGGAAGGCATCCCCTCTTTCTTCAACAAGTATCGGTATGTTTTCGGATTCGTTTCGTCCGTGCATTATGTGCAAGTTTTGGAGCGTCTTTTGCATTTAGTTTTCACTTTTGTTTTATGCACCATGCTGGTATGAGATAGTCCTTGGTTGATTTAAAGAATTCTCATTGCACTTCATTTAAATCTTTTGAGTATGGCTTTATAGAATGCTTCATGTGCTTCACGTATATCGTTTGAAGTTTGGATTGCCTATTTCTCTTCACATAGAAAACCGCCATTTGTAGAATGCTCTTTTGCTTCATTTATATTTGTTAGAGCATGGGCATATCTTTTGTAGAAAGAATTAAACTCTCTTGCTTCATTTATATCTATTTAGATAGATGACAGGAATTGGTCATTCACATGGTTAGTCATAAAATCCTACATAAGCTTCTAGATCGTTGAATATGATATGTTTGATTCCTTGCAATAGTTTTGCGATATAAAGATGGTGATATTAGAGTCATGCTAGTGGTTGGTTGTGGATTGTAGAGACACTTGTGTTGAGGTTTGCAAGTCCCGTAGCATGCACGTATGGTAACCGTTGTGTGACAAATTTGAAGCATGGGCTGTTTCTTTGATTGTCTTCCTTATGAGTGGCAGTCGGGGACGAGCGATGGTCTTTTCCTACCAATCTATCCCCCTAGGGGCATGCGTAGTAGTACTTTTCTTTGAGGGCTAATAAACTTTTGCAATAAGTATATGAGTTCTTTATGACTAATGTGAGTCCATGGATTATACGCACTTTTACCTTTCCATCATTGCTAGCCTCTTCGGTACCGTGCATTGCCCTTTCTCACCTTGAGAGTTGGTGCAAACTTCGCCAGTGCATCCAAACCCCGTGATATGATACGCTCTATCACACATAAGCCTCATTATATCTTCCTCAAAACAGCCACCATACCTACCTATCATGGCATTTCCATAGCCATTCCGAGATATATTGCCATGCAACTTCCAGCATCATCATATACATGACTTGAGCATTTATTGTCATATTGCCTCGCATGATCGTAAGATAGCTAGCATGATGTTTTCATGGCTTGTCTATTTTTTGATGTCATATCTTGTTCTAGTTTTGAGTTGTAACTAATGAGTTGTAAATAAATAGAAGTGTGATGATCATCATTATTAGAGCATTGTCCCTAAAAAAGGCCAAATAAAAAAAGTCCCAAAAAAGGGGACAATGCTACTATCTTTTTCCACACTTGTGCTTCAAAGTAGCATCATGTCCTTCATATAGAGAGTCTCATTTGTTGTCACTTTCATATACTATTGGGAATTTTTCATTATAAAACATGGCTTGTATATTCCAATGATGGCTTCCTCAAAATGCCCTAGGTCTTCGTGAGCAAGAAAGTTGGATGCACACTCACTAGTTTCTTTTGTTGAGCTTTCATACATTTATAGCTCTAGTTCATCCGTTGCATGGCAATCCCTACTCCTCGCATTGACATCAATTGATGGGCATCTCCATAGCCCGTTGATTAGCCGCGTCGATGTGAGACTTTCTCCTTTTTTGTCTTCTGCACATAACCTCCATCACTATATTCTATTCCACCTATAGTGCTATATCCATGGCTTGCGCTCATGTATTGCGTGAGGGTTGAAAAGGCTGAAGCACGTTAAAAACTTATGAACCAATTGCTCGGCTCATCATCAGGGTTGTGCATGATGGGAGCATTTTTGTGTGACGAAGATGAAGCATGGCCAAACTGTATGATTTTGTAGGGATAAGCTTGCTTTGGCCTTGTTGTTTTGAAAAGAGATGATTGCTTTATTGATACGCTCGAAGTATTATCATTTTTATGTCAAATGATAGACTATTGCTTTGAATCACTCGTGTCTTAATATTCATACCATGATTAGACATATGATCAAGATTATGCTAGGTAGCATTCCACATCAAAAATTATCTTTTTATCATTTACCTACTCGAGGACGAGCAGGAATTAAGCTTAGGGATGCTGATACGTCTCCGTCGTATCTATAATTTTTATTGTTCCATGCCAATATTATTCAACTTTCATATACTTTTGGCAACTTTTTATACTATTTTTGGGACTAACATATTGATCCAGTGCCCAGTCTAGTTCCTGTTTGTTGCATGTTTTATGTTTCGCAGAAAACCAATATCAAACGGAGTCCAAACGGGATAAAACGGATGGAGAATTATTTTGGAATATTTGGGATTTTCCGGAGGAAGAATCAACGCGAACGGTGTCCGAGGTGGCCACGAGACAGGGGGCGCGCCCACACCCCCTGGGCGCACCTGGCCCTCTCGTGGGCTACCTGTAAGGCGGTTGAGGCCATTCTTTTGCCGCAAGAAAGCTAATTTTATGAGAAAAATCTGGGCGAAAGATTCACCGCAATCGGAGTTACGGATCTCCGGATATTAAAGAAACGGTGAAGGGGTAGAATCTAAGAACGCAGAAACAGAGAGATAGATCCAATCTCGGAGGGGCTCTCGCCCCTCCCACGCCATGGGAGCCAAGGACCAGAGGGGAAACCCTTTTCCCATCTAGGGAGGAGTCAAGGAAGAATAAGAAGAAGGGGGCTTTCTCCCCCTTGCTTCCGGCGGCGCCAGAACGCCGCCGGGGGCCATCATCATCATCGTGATCTTCACCAACACCGCCGTCATCTTCACCAACATCTCCATCACCTTCCCCCTTCTATATTCAGCGGTCCACTCTCCCGCATCCCGATGTACCCTCTACTCGAACATGGTGCTTTATGCTTCATATTATTATCCAATGATGTGTTGCCATCCTATGATATCCGAGTAGATTTTCGTTGTCCTATCGGTGATTGATGAATTGCTATGATTGGTTTGAGTTGCATGTTTTATTATTGGTGCTGTCCTATGGTACCCTCCGTGTCGCGCAAGCATGAGAGATTCCCTCTCTAGGGTTTGCAATATGTTTATGATTTGGTTATGGTGGGTTGCGTGAGTGACTGAAACACAAACCCGAGTAAGTAGGTTGTTGCGTATGGGATAAAGGGGACTTGATGCTTTAATGCTATGGTTGGGTTTTACCTTAATGAATCTTTAGTAGTTGGGGATGCTTGCTAGAGTTCTAATCATAAGTGCATATGATCCAAGTAGAGAAAGTATGTTAGCTTATGCCTCTCCCTCAAATAAAATTGCAATAGTGATTACCGGTCTAGTAACATAGTCAATTTCTTAGGGACAATTTCACAACTCCTACCACCACTTTTCCACACTCGCTATATTTACTTTATTGCATCTTTATCTAACCAGCCCCTAGTTTATATTTACCTGCCCTTTATTATCTTGCAAACCTATCCAACCACACCTACAAAGTACTTCTAGTTTCATACTTGTTCTAGGTAAAGCGAACACTAAGCGTGCGTAGAGTCGTATCAGTGGCCGATAGGACTTGAGAGAGTATTTGTTCTACCATTAGCTCCTCGTTGGGTTCGACAATCTTACTTATCGAAAGAGGTTACAACTATCCCGTACACTTGCGGGTCATCAATATCCGTGGTGGTGAATTCCATAACTGGAGCCCAATCAGATTCGATGGGCATGGATGCACGCGGTCCGGGACCTACGACCGACAATAAGTCCGGGGGTCCGAAGACATAGATTTCCTTAGTAGCAGAGTCTGTGTTCGGCTCCAACGCCGATAGGTGTGCGGCCTCCGTGGCGGGGTTCATCCACCCGTCCCTGGATGGCATGATCTGCTCTGGATCAAAGTCCGGAGCTATGGCAGGCGCGATATCCTGAATATTGTCCAACGGTGGATCTAAGTCATGCGCATGGCGATCGTTCGGCGCTCCTGACGTGGGCTTGAATCCGTCGAAGATCAAATGTCCGTGAATGTCGGCGATGTAGTTTAGGTTCCCGAACCTGCCCTGGCGGCCAGGGGCATAGCTGTCGATCTGCTCTAGATAGCCAAGCGAGTTGGCCCGCAGTGCAAAGCCGCCGAACACAAAAATCTGTCCGGGGAGAAAAGTCTCACCCTGGACGGCGTTGTTGAAGGTGAAGAAGCCATCAAGCCTTGCAGCGACGACACAGAGGAACTCTCAATGAAAGCACCAATGTCGGTGTCAAAACCGGCGGATCTCGGATAGGGGGTCCCAAACTGTGCGTCTAAAGGCTAATGGTAACAGGAGACTAGGGACACGATGTTTACCCAGGTTCGGGCCCTCTCGATGGAGGTAATACCGTACTTCTTGCTTGATTGATCTTGATGATATGAGTATTACAAGAGTTGATCTACCACAAGATCAGAGAGGCTAAACCCTAGAAGCTAGCCTATGGTATTATTGTTGTTGTGTCCTACGGACTAAACCCTCCGGTTTATATAGACACCGGAGGGGGCTAGGGTTACACAGAGTCGGTTACAGAGAAGGAGATCTACATCCGAGTCGCCAAGCTTGCCTTCCACGCCAAGGAGAGTCCCATCCGGACATCGGGACGAAGTCTTTAATCTTGTATCTTCATAGTCCAACAGTCCGGCTAAAGTACATAGTCCGACTATCCGGATACCCCCTTATCCAGGACTCCCTCAGTGGGGGGCTTAGAGAGAGGGGAGAGACGGTGGCGGGGAGGTGCTTGGCGACGGAGGTAGGGGCAGCGAGGGCGGGTTCAAGATCGAGAGGCGGCGCTCCTGGCCAAGCTCGGGGGCGGTGAGGTCAAGTGCGGCGGTGGAGAGGTCAAAGGCGGCGACGGTGAGGTCGAGGGCAGCCCGAGAGGCGGCGGCGGTGAGGCTGGGTGGCCTCGGGTGGCGGCGGTGAGGATGAGCGCGGCGTCGACGCCGGCAGGAGATGGCGGCGAAGTGGGGCGACGGTGAAGTGGGGCAGACGGTGACGAAGAGTGGGAGAGGGATTAGGGGGAGAAGTGGTGGCCTGGGGGAAACCGTTTTTTGGGTTAAGTCAAAATAACGGTAGCGCGTTAGGGAAAACGCGCTAAACCGTTTTTTGGGTTAAGTCAAAAATAATGGTAGCGCGTTAGGGAAAACGCGCTATAGCTAAGTTAGCTATCGCGTGTTTCCGCAAACGCGCTACTGCTATTCCTTCATCCTTTTTTCGCTTTTTCGTTTATTTTTCTTTACATTTTATATTTTTCCTTTCTCCTTTTTCTATTTATTTCATTTTTATTTACTTTTCTATTTGTTTTTCATTTTATTTTATTTTCGTTAGCAGTAGCGCTTTACTGGTAAACGCGCTATTATAAGAATATTAGCGGCAGCGCGGTTTCTGAAAGATCGCTACTACTATGGGTAGCCCATCGGCTTAGTGGTCAAAATTTTAGTAGTAGCAAGTGATACGTCTCCAACGTATCTACTTTTCCAAACACTTTTGCCCTTGTTTTGGACTCTAACTTGCATGATTTGAATGAAACTAACCCGGACTGACGCTATTTTCAGCAGAACTGCCATGATGTTGTTTTATGTGTAGAAAACAAAAGTTCTCGGAATGTCCTGAAAATCCACGGAGGCACTTTTTGGAAAATATAAAAAATACTGGCGAAAGAATCAAGACCAGGGGGCCACACCCTATCCCCGAGGGTAGGGGGTGCGCCCACCCCCCTGGGCGCGCCCCCTGTCTCGTGGGCCCCCTGAGGCTCCGCCGACCTCAACTCCAATTCCATATATTCTGTCTCGTGGAGAAAAAAATCAGAGAGAAAGTTTTATCACGTTTTACAATACGGAGCCGCCGCCAAGCCCTAATCTCTCTTGGGAGGGCTGATTTGGAGTCCGTTCGAGGCTCCGGAGATGGGGATTCGTCGCCGTCGTCATCATCAACCATCCTCCATCACCAATTTCATGATGCTCACCGCCGTGCGTGAGTAATTCCATCATAGGCTTGCTCGACAGTGATGGGTTGGATGAGATTTACCATGTAATCAAGTTAGTTTTGTTAGGGTTTGATCCATAGTATCCACTATGTTCTGAGATTGATGTTGCTATGACTTTCTATGCTTAATGCTTGTCACTAGGGCCCGAGTGCCATGATTTCATATCTGAACCTATTATGTTTTCATGAATATATGTGTCTTCTTGATCCTATCTTGCAAGTCTATAGTCACCTATTATGTGTTATGATCCGACAACCCTGAAGTGACAATAATCGGGATACTTCTTAGTGATGACCGTAGTTTAAGGAGTTCATGTATTCACTATGTGCTAATGCTTTGTTCCGGTTCTCTATTAAAAGGAGGCCTTAATATCCCTTAGTTTCCGCTAGGACCCCGCTGCCATGGGAGGCTAGGACAAAAGATGTCATGCAAGTTCTTTTCCATAAGCACGTATGACTATTTACGGAATACATGCCTACATTACATTGATGAACTGGAGCTAGTTCTGTGTCACCCTATTATATAGCTATTAGATGAGGAATCACATCCGACATAATTATCCATCATTGAGCCATTGCATTTCCTACGAGCTTTTCACATATTGTTCCTCGCTTATTTACTTTTCCGTTGCTATTGTTACAATCACTACAAAACCCAAAAATATTACTTTTGCACTGTTACCTTTATTATCATACTACTTTGCTACTAAATACTTTGTTGCAGATATTAAGTTATCCAGGTGTGGTTGAATTGACAACTCAACTGCTAATACTCAATAATATTCTTTGGCTCCCCTTGTGTTGAATCAATAAATTTGGGTCGAATACTTTACCCTCGAAAGTTCTTGCGATCCCCTACACTTGTGGGTTATCAAGACTAATTTCTGGCGCCGTTGCCGGGGAGCATAGCTCTATTCTTTGAGTCACTTGGGATTTATATATGTTGATCACTATGAGGAACTTGAAAGACGAAAGAACCAAGATTTTGCCCTCAACTACGAGGGGAGGTAAGGAACTGCCATCTAGCTCTGCACTAGATTCTCCTTCCGTTATTAGTAAGCTTGTATTCGACACCTAAACCTGCTACTGCTATGAATTCTGATGTGTTGCATGTTATTGATGATGCCACTTCTGCTATGCATGATACTTATGATGAAACTACTTCTGTGTGTGATACTACTTTGCCATTAGGTGAATTTCTTGATGAACAACTTGCTAGGGCTAGAGAGAATGAAATTATTGAAGATGCTATTATTGATGATAGTGATGAAATTTCTCCCAATGATTATGAATTTCCTGTTGTTCCTGAGGGTTATGTTATGAATGAAGAAGCTGCTACAGCTATCTTTACTTGCAATGATAGATGTGATCTTAAAAAGATATTAGCTAAATGGAAGCAGCAGTCTCTTAATGCTAGAATGAAACCCGACCCTGCTTTTGCTACTTCACCTATATGTGTTACTGATAAGGATTATGAATTCTCTGTTGATCCTGAGATTAGTACTTTGGTTGAATCCGATCCGTTTTATGGCCTTGAATCTGAATCTGTTGTGGCACATCTTACCAAGTTGAATGATATAGCCACCCTGTTTACTCATGATGATAAATCTCGCTATTATTATATCTTCAAGATATTTCCGTTCTCGTTAAAGGGTGATGCTAAGACTTGGTATAATTCTCTTGCTCCTGGTTGTGTGCGTAGTCCCCAGGATATGATTTATTACTTCTCTGCTAAATATTTCCCTGCTCATAAGAAACAACCTGCCTTGCGGGAAATATATAATTTTGTGCAAATCAAACAAGAGAGTCTCCCACAAGCTTGGGGGAGGCTTCTCGGATTACTTAAAGCTTTGCATGATCATCCTCTTAAGAAAAATGAAATACTTGATATCTTTTATAATGAACTAACCGATGCTTCCAAGGACTAATTGGATAGTTGTGTTGGTTGTGTTCTCAGGGAAAGAACAGTCGATGAAGCTGAATTACTATTGAATAATATGTTGACTAATGAAAATAGTTGGACTCTTCCTGAGCCAATTCCTGAACCAATTGAGCCAACTCATGAGCCTATTCCTAAACCCACTCCGAAGAAGAGAGGTGTTTTATTTCTCAGTCCTGAAGATATGCAAGAGGCAAAGAAATCAATGAAAGTAAAAGGTATAAAAGCTGAAGATGTCAAGAATTTACCACCTATTGAAGAAATACATGGTCTTAATATACCGCCTATTGAAGAACCACATTGTCTTGATAACCCGACACAGGTAATAAAGGTAAATTCTCTCTATAGATATGATAAATTTGAAATCCCCTCTACTAAATATCATAGCCCATGCTTAGATGAATTTGATGACTTTATGGCTAGGAAAGAAAGTTTTAATGCTTATGTTGGTAGAGAATTAAAGAATAATGCTATCGAGATAGGACGCGTGAGCGATAGTATGGCTAGAGTTAAAGGTGAACTTAGACTCATTAGCAAATATGCTTCTATGGTTGCTACTCAAGCTGAGCAAGTACTCAAAGCTCAAAATGATTTGCTTGATGAATTAAATAATAAAAATGACTTTGCTGTTAGAGTGGCTACTAGAACTAGTAGAATGACTCAGGAACCTTTTTATCCTAAAGGCCACCCTAAGAGAATCGAGCAAGATTCTCAGAGAAACAATTTAGAGGCACCTAGTTCTTCTAAAAAGAAGAAAAAGAAAAACGATAGCACTTTGCATGCTTCTAGTGAACCTACTATAGACACAATTGAGAATCCCAATGATATTTCTATTTCTGATGCTGAAACACAATCAGGTGATGAACATGAACCTAGTGATAATGTTAATGATAATGTTCATGTTGATGCTCAACCTAGCAAAAACAATAAAGTAGGGATTGAACCTGCTGTTGATCTTGATAACCCACAATCAAAGAATCAACCTTATGATAAGAGAGATTTTGTTGCTAGGAAGCACGGTAGAGAAAGAGAACCATGGGTTCAGAAACCCATGCCCTTTCCTCCTAAACCATCCAAGACAAAGGATGATGGGGATTTTGAGCGCTTTGCTGAAATGATTAGACCTATCTTCTTACATATGCGCTTAACTGATATGCTTAAAGTAAATCCTTATGCTAAGTATATGAAGGATATCATTACAAATAAAAGAAAGATATCGGAAGCTGAAATTTCGACCATGCTTGCTAATTACACTTTTAAAGGTGGAATACCAAAGAAACTTGGAGATCCGGGTGTACCAACTATACCATGCTCCATTAAAAGAAATTATGTTAGAACTGCTTTATGTGATCTTGGAGCCGGTGTTAGTGTTATGCCTCTCGCTTTATATCGTAGACTTGAATTGAATAAGTTGACACCTACTGAAATATCTCTGCAAATGGATGATAAATCAACTGCTATACATGTCGGTATTTGTGAGGATGTGCCTGTTGTGGTTGCAAATGTCACTATCTTAACGGACTTTGTTATTCTTGATATTCCCGAGGACGATAGTATGTCAATTATCCTTGGTAGACCGTTTTTGAATACTGCAGGGGCTGTTATTGATTGCAACAAAGGCAATGTCACTTTTCATGTTAATGGTAATGAGCATACGGTACACTTTTCGAGGAAACAATCTCAAGTTCATAGCATCTCTATTGGAAAAATTCCAACTATCATTATTGGAGGTTTTGAATTTCCTCTTCCTACTGTCAAGAAAAAGTATGATATTCTTATTATTGGGGATGTTCATATCCCCGTTGAGGTAACTTAGTGTTATTCGAAATTTCTCCGGTTCCGTGTTATTCGGAATGAGTTTGTTAACAAGACTTGATCAACCTTGTTAGTGGATTCATTTTCATGATCACGAGATGGATGAAACTAGAAGGCACAACCTTCTGTACCGTCTTTTTACTTTCTATTATTTAGAATAAATAAAGCAAAAATAGTATTATCTGTGTGTTTTCTGAATTATCCGTGCATTAAAAAAATATCCCGAAAATAAAAGTGCTCCAAATGCCCTGCAAATTTAGTATGATTTTTTATGGAATATTTGAGGATTTTAGGCACGGAAATCACTGCAGGAGGGGCAAGCACAAGGCCACAAGAGTGTAGGGCGCGCCCACCTACCCTCGGCGCGCCCCCTGTCTCGTGGGCTCCTGGTGGCCCCCCTCCACTTATGCCTGCACCAACACACTCCATCTTCTTCCCAAAAAAATCCCCATCCAGCTCAAGCACGAGTTCTAGCTCATTTTGCTGTGATTTTCGATCTCCTTGCTCAAAGCTCCATTCACAAAACTGCTTTGGGAGATTGTTGCTTGAAAAAAATATGTCTAGGAGAATGTACTAAGGTGGTTCCTCGGTGAAGAAAGGGCCCAGGATTTCTATACGTGAGCAAGATGTTGAATTACCGAGGGACGCAGATGTACGAGCTTGTGAGTGGCCATCCGACGATTTTATGGTCGAAGCAGGCTTTAAGGAGGAATTTGACGCGTATGTGCATAATGCTGATCTGGAGGACTTCTTACAAGATAAGTGTCCTCAGTACTATCAATTGACTAATTCCTTTGTGCGAAGGTTTAAATATAACTGTACATTTAATTCTCCTAGTGTCCTATTTGATATCTATGATACATCTTATACCATGGACTTAGAGGATTTTACAACTACTTGCAAACTTCCGCAGTGGGGTAATATTAATAATCCCCAGAAATCTGAATTTAGAGATTTCCTTGCTAGTATTACTATGGGAGAATCCAGGGATATTGCACAAGCTACCATAGGGAGCATTCATTTTCCTGCTATACATTATTTTTCTTCCTTCATTGGTAGATACATTAACGGTAAAGATGAAGCATGTCATATGTGTGTCCCTGATCTTTGTGTCCTCAAGAGTGTTGTATTAGGTTATAAAGGTTATAACTTGGGGGCAATAGTTGCACGAAGTATGCAGAATAATGGTAGAGCTAGAGATTTATTTGGAGGAATTTATGCGACGTGTGGCTAATTATCTTGGTATAGCCCCACGAGAGGGGGATATGATGTTACCTCCTGCTTATTTAGATTACGACGCTATGGTCAACCATCATTTTCTTAGGAGGAATGAATAATTCCTCCAGTATCGACTAATCTATGACAGACGCAACAGCGTCCATGTTAATCTTCCTGCTCCTCTCCTTTTTGATTATCAGGCAAAAGAAAGATATGTTGTTACCAGGGAGGAAGTAGCTAAACACGAGGGGAGAGCGGAGGCGGCTCGCCAACATGCTGTAGCCCAGGAGGCGGTTGCTGCTGCATCTCAGTACGACCCCAATTACAACTACGGATATCAGCCAGGCGGTCCTTGGTATTAGACCAAGTTAGGCCAAAAGCCTAAGCTTGGGGGAGTACGTATTTCTCACCGACTTTACATTCATGTTCACACACTATTCTAGTCGTCGGTGCTCATACTCTTTCATTGTATTAACCATGCTAGTTTAATTTTCCTTTTTCTAGTTTTCTTCTTGTGTGTTTGATAAACCTTAAGAAAAACCAAAAAAATTAGTTAGTTTAATTTCCATGGTTGTAGTAGAACTTAAAATGAAAACCCAAAAATATTTCTAGTTCTTCTTCTTACTTGTTGGGAGCTTTCCCGTGTAAATAGTTTTATTTTCTTTTCTTTTCTTTCGGGGTCGAGAGTAGAGGACCATATTGAAAATGTTTAGTGGCTCTCATATGCATGATTGTTCATTTCACTTAGAGCCCATATTACTTGTCCTCTCTCTTGAGTTGAATGCCTCCAGATTCCAGCTTAGTCCAATGCATGTGCACTATTATTATTATACACATTATTCAGTCGTGCAAGTGAAAGGCAATAATGACGATATATGATGGACTAATTGAGATGAGAAAAGCTGGTATGAACTCGACCTCTCTTGTTTTTGTAAATATGATGAGTTCATTGTTCCTGATTCAGCTTATTATGAAGTAAACATATTAGCAATGACATTTAGAGATTATAGTTGCTTGTGCCATGCATGATTAGCTATGAGTTATAATGGTTTACCTTGTGTGCCAACATGCTATTAGAATGATTATGATGTTGTGACGCCCGGATAATTAGACTACAGTAATTCCCTTCTAATGATGCCATGTCACCTCAGTTACTGTTGATAAACCCGCGTTAGTTCGAAACCGGTTCGAATTCAAATTCAAAATCACGCAAACAATAAAAGTTTTCAAATATTAAAACTAAAATGTTCGGAGTGATCCAACTAATGCATAGGTAATTATGGTGGAGAAACCACATTTTTATAAAATGTTTAAATGCCCTTAGGTGAATAAACAGTAGCAAAAAACCAATATTTAAATGCTTTTATAACAAAATACTAAACTAAATTGTGTTGGGGTAAGACCTTTTGTTGTAGTGGGTTTCAATGTATTACTAAATTAGGGATCATTTTAATATTAGATAAAAACTAAATGAAAGAGAAACTAGAAATAAAACAGAAAAGAAAAATAAATAAACAGTAAAAAACAAAACAAAAGAAAATAAAACCCCCCGGGCTCCCAAAGGGCCTTGGCCCACTGGCCCAGCTGGACGGCCGGCCTAAACCGGCCCACGCCGCCCACCTCACTCCCTTATCTTTTGTCCTCGAACCCTAGCGCATCGCCCCGCATTGCCAGTGCCCCTACCCCGTCGCCGGACTCCCCCACTATCGCGACGCCCGCGTTGTCCCCCTCCCCAGCGGCCATCGTCGCACCTTCGTCAGCTCTCCACCAACACCGCCGCCACTCACCGTCCTCGGCGCCACCTCGTCGACGCCGCATCGCCACCCTCTCGAGGACGACCTCGCCAGACCTCCTCGCCGGCCTGCCTCCTCCTCCCCACCGGCCTGCTTCCTCTCCGTCGTCGTCCCCGTCGACCACCCCGACCCCCGCTGCCCCCGTTCCTAGGAATCACGGTGAGGCCCCAGGCCTCCCCCTCCCCTGTCTCTGCCTTCACCGGCGCCTGCGCGGCCACGGCCACGCCCGCGCCGCCCCATTCCTGCCCGCTTCGCCGCATCGCCAGTCTGCGCCAGCGCCCGTCGCCACACGGTGGCCTCGCCCATCTGCGCCGCTCAAGCCCCCCGCGCCTGCCTAGTTCGCCGTGGCCACCGCCTCCCCATCGCCTCCCCTTTCCACGAACCCGACCACTCCTCCTCTGTCCCTTGGCCTCGCCTGACGGCTCGCCCGTCCGCGCGGGCCCACTCTGCCGCCGCCCTGCTGCTCTCCCC
The DNA here is from genome assembly GCA_021437245.1 of Aegilops speltoides. Lineage (NCBI taxonomy): Eukaryota > Viridiplantae > Streptophyta > Magnoliopsida > Poales > Poaceae > Aegilops > Aegilops speltoides. The sequence continues at coordinate 49,224 of JAHHZJ010002389.1, forward strand.
TTGGTGACCGCCCGGCCTCGCCACGGCGCCCCTGGGCGTGCGCCCGATTGGGTCGCGCACGAAAGCGTCGCCCGCGCCCGTTTGCCCTCTGCACCCGGCGCCCGTAAACCCCCATTGGCCCAATGACAAGTGGGGCCGTCTCCTAAAACTTTTTAAGGAATTAAATAAGTAAATAAAATAAATAATAATTAAAATGTTAATTAAATCAATTAATTTAAGGATTAATTAAGTTAATTAATTCGGATTTGATTAACCTAATCATTTAGTTAAAGCTAATTAACCGTGTTTAATTACTATGAGACTATGACATGCGGGACCCCCACGTCAGTTTGACCAGTCAACACCTCTGTTGACTGCTATTGTCATGCTGATGCAGTAATGCTAAATTTGAATTAATTTAGTAATAATAATTTAGAAAATGATTTAAAACTTTAAAAATTAATATAAAATAATCCGTAACTCGGATGAAAATACTTTGTACATGAAAGTTGCTCAGAACGACGAGACGAATCCGGATACATAGCCTGTTCATCCGCCACACATCCCCAGCATAGCAAACACGCAACTTTCCTCCTCCGGTTCATCTGTCCGAAAATGCGAAACACCGGGAATACTTTCCCGGATGTTTTCCCCCTTCGTCGGTATCACCTCGCACTGCGTTAGGGCACACCTAGCACCGCGTATTGACATGTTATGCTTTGTGATGCTTTGATTGCTCTGTTATTCATTGTGTTACTATCCATTACTTCTTTCCGGTAGACCCCGAGGCCACTGCCGGTACCCCTGTGATCGTCTACATCGACGACGAACCCTTCTTGCCAGAGCAACCACGCAAGCCCCCCCTTTGATCACCAGATATCGCCTATTTTTCTCTCTACTGCTTGCATTAGAGTAGTGTAGCATGTTAATGTTCGGTTACTCCTCTTCTGTTGCATAGCCTGTCATTGTTGCTACAGTCATTGATACCTGACTCGCAATCATAAATGCTTAGTATAGGATGCTAGTTTATCATGTTTGGCCCTACATACTTGTCAGTCTGCCTTGCTATACTATCGGGCCATGATCACTCGAGAGGTGATCACGGGTATATATTATACATATATACATACTATACAGATGCTGACTAAAGTCGGGTCGGCTCGTTGAGTACCCGCAAGTGATTCACGGATTGGGGGCTAAAAGTACCTTTGTCCCGACGGCCCTCTGTGTGGATCTTTGTGGCGGAGCGACAGGGCAGGTTGAGACCACCTAGGCGAGAGGTGGGCCTGGCCCTGGTCGGCGTTCGCGGTTGCTTCATAATAACATGCTTAACGAGATCTTGGTATTTGATCTGAGTCTGGCCACTGGCCTATACGCACTAACCAACTATGCGGGAATGATATGGGCACTCGGCGTCGTGGTCTTAGCTGAAGCCTTCTAGACATCAACGACTGAGCGGTGCGCGCCGGATTGGACTGTAAGCCTGCACTTGTATTAAGGGGGCTAGGTCTGCTTCCGGCCGCGTTCGCAATGTGCAGGTGTGCAATGGGCGATGGACCCAGACCCCTACACGCATAGGATTTAGACCGGCGTGCTAACCTCTATGTTGTGCCTAGGTGGGGCTGGGACAAGTTGATCTTCCGAGGCCGGGCATGACCCAGGAAAGTGTGTCCGGCCAAATGGGATCGAGCGTGTTGGGTTATGTGGTGCACCCCTGCAGGGAAGTTTATATATTCGAATAGCCGTGTCCCTCGGTAAAAGGACGACCCGAAGTTGTACCTTGACCTTATGACAACTAGAATCGGATACTTAATAAAACACACCCAGACAAGTTCCACAGACAACCCGGTGATCGCTTTTCCATAGGGCGACGAGGGGAGGATCGCCGGGTAGGATTATGTTACGCGATGCTACTTGGAGGACTTCAATCTACTCTCTTCTACATGCTGCAAGACGGAGGCTGCCAGAAGTGTAGTCTTTGACAGGACTAGCTATCCCCCTCTTATTCTGGCATTCTGCAGTTCAGTCCACCGATATTGCCTCTTTACACATATACCCATGCATATGTACTTTAGATCCTTGGCTGCGAGTACTTTGGACGAGTACTCACGGTTGCTTTTCTCCCCCTTTTTCCCCTTTCCTTTCTACCTTGTTGTCGCAACCAGATGCTGGAGCCCAGGAGCCAGATGATCCTGAGGATGATTCTACATGGAGTTGGGCTTCGAGGAGTAGTTAGGAGGTCCCAGGCAGGAGGCCTCGCCTTTTTGATTGTTGCTACTTTTGTGCTAGCCTTCTTAAGGCAAACTTGTTTAACTTATGTCCGTACTCAGATATTATTTCTTCCGCCGACTCGTTTATTTTCGAGCACTTGTATTCGAGCCCTCGAGGCCCCTGGCTTATAATATGATGCTTGTATGACTTATTTTACTTTTAGAGTTGTGTTGTGATATCTTCCCGTAAGTCCCTGATCTTGATCGTACACATTTGTGTGCATGATTAGTATATGATTGAATCGGGGGCGTCACAAGTTGGTATCAGAGCCGACTACCTGTAGGAATCCCCTTTCCAACTCCTTGGCCGAAGTTGAGTCTAGAAGCCGAAAACTATTTTACTAACTTGGCTGTGTGGCTTATGGGCCCACGTCGCCATTGGGTGGTATTAGGTTCTTTTACTCCTTGACCTTTACTCTGGGACTCTGATCTCTCCTCTATTTGGGTTAAATGATTTTACTAACGCCGACTCTAGGTTCTCGTAACTACTTCCTCCCAGAGAGCCCTCACTCCAGATGATTGCTTAGTGCACCAGAAGATTTTGAAGATACTCTACGATGTTCTCCTGAGACACTTATGTCCACCGCCCTTACGAACCCCCTACCATTGTTATATCCTTATGGATAACTATATACACGTGCCATTCTTACATTCAATCCTACGGATCTTGATATTACAAGATGCCCTGAACTGCTCTCCATTGCTCCGAGAATCCTTTGAGCTTACTGCCTTGCAGTTCTTACCACATGAATACACCCTATGAATAATTTCTCGCACTTACTGAGTATCCGCTCATCCTCAGTTAATCCATGTAATTCACAAAAAATCTTTAAAATGCTATTCGACCTTCTAAAAATCCTCAGCACCTTATTGCTACTGAAGTTCTTACCTTCCCGCAATATGGTTAATTCCATATATCTAGTCATCTTCGTTGGCATCCTTTGTCTTTATCATTTTGAGTCCGTTGATTCAATACATTGCGAATGCCCGCAATCATCAAATGATCCTTATGAATTATCTTTCCGGCTCAGCTGTCATTTTTAGCTCGAGCTGGTTCTCGACCAATTAGATGGTCGTCGAATGTACCCCTAAGACTATTCAACTTATCCGTCCCTAATTAGAGCTTTGCTTCTGATCCCTTGACTGGGAATTCATAATTCTTGTGCAATTGAAACTTTGAGTTAGTCAGTTGTTTCTATAATCCGATTCCCTTGCATTCTTTCTTCTTCTGGTTGAGCACCGATTCTCACATCAGATCCCTTGTGGACCACCAGATCCTTTATGGATTTCATCCGACAATGTCCTTCGTATCCAATAACTTTGTGAGTCTTTTCTCAGGTACATATTGCCTTTTGTAAGTTGTATCCTCTGCCTTGTCGAACATGCTCTGCTTTCGAGCTTGTGTTATCTACTTCTGAAGTTTGTGGTATATGTTCCTAAGAGGCCCTGATGGGTTGAACCTATGCCTTTTCTAATCTTGTTAACCCGGAAACTACTACGGGTCATAATCTACTGATCTTATGCAGATAAAATTTCAACACTACAACTTCGTCGAAGGCGAGAAGTGAGTGAAAGGTCATGCATTGAAGAAGTGGGAGTCGACCTTGAACTGGTGTTCATGCCCATGGACATGATGTAGATCCTATCATGGAAACTTCCTATAATAATAACTCTTTCCTTGCTATAGGTTCATCTAGTATCCATGTTTGGTCCTTTGCAACCATGGTTCCGACCATTATTATTCTCCTTTGATTCCATTTCTCAGACAAGATGAAGTACTTGTCTTCTGCAGAGCATTTCACGTGTCCGCCGTCTACTCTGCTCTACCATCGAGTATTACACTCTGGTATCTCGAGAATATCAACGTACTACATAACTTGTTGTGAGTTCTTCATCAACTATTATTTCTCGATGATTCCAATTTTCTCCGGGTTTTGAGTTGTTTTTCACTCGAAACCCCGATAACTGAATCGAGTCCGTTCTATGGTTCAACTACTCTTTGTAATCCTTATTACTTGCGAGATGTACTCACTGATGTCATTCCCAACCGATTGGCTACATTGTCATCGTCATGTTAAAGCTTAAATTGTGCTACCTGGTCCTTATTCCCAGAGCACAACTTCCGATGATGAGCTAAGCTTACGTCGATCTTCCTTGTCTTACCGTTTCACCTCAAGCAACAAGCTTGATTCGAGTTTGCGTCATATCCGTGGTTTCAATAACTTTTCACTCCATCCTTCCTTTTGCTTGATGTCGTCGATGACCGATTACATCTCCATGAAACCTCTCGACAAAATTTGTCATGATCATCATCAACATTCTGAGTTCCTCCAGGATATCAATTGTATTCATGATGAGAAATACCATCCTTGCCCCTTGATGATTTGTATTATCGTCAGCAACATTCTTGCTTTCCCTTCAACACAAACTTGTTCATGTTTTGTGTTGTACCTTGAGATCCTTGCTATCCAACTTATGTTATGTTCTACCTTGGAGTATTGCTAACTTTTATGTCAAGCATGTCATGGGAAATTCACCACCCTTAAGAATTCTTGATACAAGTGATACTTATTAACATCACCATTCTTTTCTTGGTCCCCCTGTTGTTTCTAACCAAAATACCGACAAATGGTCTGTGATGTGTAAATTCTAAACTTCTAGCAACCCTATTGCTTTGAAGTTATTGGTCTATAGTTCCATTCTACCTCTATGGCTTATTGAATCATCATTCGAACATTGATCGTGCTACCTAGCCCATATTTCGGGTGCACATTTCAACCAATGTTTAACTGTGTATGTTTTCCTCGAGCATACATCATTAAGTCATTTGATCTAGCTAATGTTATCTCCTTGTTCACATAGTTGCGGAAATCCATCTTTTGGAAATCTCATTGGATTGTCGATGAGCCAATCAGTCACCTCCTCACCTCTCCTTGATTTAATGGTGAACCCCTATTCAAAACTCGCTTCCATAGTTCATTTCCGAGGATCATATAATGTCGTCTCGTCAATTGTGTTGCACCTCTTCTTCTCAGGCATCCTGAGTTTAAGGTGTCCTGACACCAATCGGATCTGAATCTTGGTCAGATATGATGGTTGGGACAACTTTCCAGGAGTTATGTTGATGGTCCCTTGATGACCCGGTAATATGATGTCATGCCTAGCACCCTTGGCAGGAGGACCTATCATTATAATATCTTCTGCAAGGATAACCATTCTTCCTGGAAGAAATTGAAAGACTTATTCTATATGTTGCCCTGATGAATCCTTTTTGTATCCAAGTCCGACCTTTGCTTGAAGACCATGTCAATGCTATCTTGAAGCATGCCTGTGGTTACTCCGAACATCATTAAGAACATTGGAGGCGCAATGCTAAATGTTTCTTGTTCAGTTATCCAAACACCGTTGTATGGGTAACATCTTGATTCATCCTTGCCTCTTATCTGAATGGATGGGTACTTGCTCTCCTACCCTGTGTGCCATGTTCTGCTTGTACATGGGAAGGATATACTCCTAATAATTGTGTGTAATCACAATTTTCCTTTCCATTGTTCTGTCTAATCTGATAATCGTGTTTTCCTTTGCATTCTTTTGTTTAACCTTTCCTGAATCTGACTGAACTGAGCAGTGATAATTCCCTGCTTAGGTAAGCACCTCGTTGTACCACTCTATCAGTAAGACCATGTTACTATTGATGATGACATTCTGGTAGCCACCGATGGATGAGAACCTTGCCTATTGGTCGCCTCGTTTCAACGAGCAGGACAATGGTTCTCTTCGTCCCCCGCCCTTGGTACCAGCGTTGTTGCCAACATAACTGACAGGCTATGCTCTGACATGTCTTGCTTGCACGATCGTGCAAGACGTCACCACCCTTCCTACTTTAACCCACATGGTGGGCCCATAACCCACAGTTCCACCAGATCGAAACCTGAATCTCCTGTACGTCACTGTTTTCCTCAGGTTTGGCTTCGTATGTAACTCATGAGCCACCTTCTGAGAAACCATCAATTCGGGTATTAGACACAATACTTATTTCCGTTGCTCTAAACCCGTTCACACTATGTTTAGGCATCGAACGATTGCCTATGCACATGAAACTTCTACTTTGCACCTTCTTACTTTGCTCTCGATAATTTCATAAGTTTCCATTTGAGAGTTACTTTTTGCCACCTTCCCTAATTAATGTTATCTACCGGATAGGCAACCGTGCAGAGTTCCGTTGTTTTGAGTTACCCCTGATCATTCTACGTGAGTACGATGGAATTCCCAAAGAAAGGATGACAACTTCGTCCCGACGCACAGAAGTAGAGGCATGGAGGGATAAACATCATGGGGCAAACTCTTTGAGAAGAGCAACCAAGACCGAGAAGATCCATTAGAATTTCGTAACCAGAACTTTCCCCCTTAGCACCTCTTAAATCTCAGGATGAGATTACTTATAGTGGAGGAGAATTGTGACGCCCGAATAATTAGACTACAGTAATTCCCTGCTAATGATGCCACGTCACCTCAGTTACTGTTGATAAACCAGCGTTAGTTCAAAACCAGTTCGAATTCAAATTGAAAATCAAGCAAACAATAAAAGTTTTCAAATATTAAAACTAAAATGTTCGGAGTGATCCAACTAATGCATAGGTAATTATGGTGGAGAAACCACATTTTTATAAAATGTTTAAATGCCCTTAGGTGAATAAAACAGTAGCAAAAAAACCAATATTTAAAACTAAATTGTGTTGGGGTAAGAACTTTTGTTGTAGTGGGTTTTAATGTACTACTAAATTAGGGATCATTTTAATATTAGATAAAACTAGATGAAAGAGAAACTAGAAATAAAACAGAAAAGAAAAATAAATAAAGAGTAAAAAGGAAAACAAAAGAAAAGAACCCCCCGCCCCCCGGCTCCCAAAGGGCCTTGGCCCACTGGCCCAGCTGGACGGCCGGCCCAAACCGGCCCAGGCCGCCCACCTCACTCCCTTATCCCCTGTCCCCGAACCCTAGCGCCCACTACCCCCCCCCCACTTCTCCCTGATCCCCTTCTCGTCCCCATCTGGATCGGGCAACTGCCTCGAGCCCATCGCCCCGCATCGCCAGCGCCCCTACCCCGTCGCCAGACTCCCCCACTGCCGCGACGCCCGCGTCGTCCCCTCCCCAGCGGCCATTGTCGCACCTTCGTCGACTCTCCAGCAACACCGCCGCCACTCATCGTCCCTGGCGCCACCTCGTCAACGCTGCATCGCCATCCTCTGGAGGACGACCTCGCCGGACCTCCCCGTCGGCCTGCCTCGTCCTCCCCACCGGCCTGCTTCCTCTCCGCCGTCGTCCCCGTCGCCCACCCCGACCCCCACTGCCCCCGTCTCTACGAATCACGGTGAGGCTCCAAGCCTCCCCTCCCCTGTCTCTTCCTTCACCGGTGCCTGCGCGGCCCGGCCACGCCCGCGCCGCCCCATTCCTTGCCATGCTCGCCGCCTGCGCCCATTGCGCGCTCGCGCCCCATCACCACGGTGGCCTCGCCCCACTGTGCTGCTCGGAGCCCCCCCCCCGCGCCCTACCTAGTTCACCGTGGCCACCAGCCTCCCCCGCTGCTCCCCTTCCCTGAACCCACGACCACTCCCCTTCAGTGTTGGGGAACGTAGTAATTTCAAAAAAATTCCTACGCACACGCAAGATCATGGTGATGGCGTAGCAACTAGAGGGGAGAGTATTGTCTACGTACCCTCGTAGACCGTAAGCGGAAGCATTATGACAACGCGGTTGATGTAGTCATCGTCTTCATGATCCGACCGATCCAAGTACGAGCGCACGGCACCTCCGAGTTTAGCACACGCGTTCAGCCCGATGGCGATCCCGTGCTCGATCCAGCAAAGCGTCGGGGATGAGTTCCGTCAAGCCGACGGCGTGGTGGCGATGATGATGCTCTCGGCGCGCAGGCTTCGCCTAAACTCCGCGACGATATGACCGAGGTGGAATATGGTGGAGGGGGGCATCGCACACGGCTAAGGAACGATCCGTAGATCAACTTGTGTGTCTATGGGGTGCCCCCTGCCCCCGTATATAAAGGAGTGGAGGAGGGGGAGGGCCGGCCCTCTCTATGGCGCACCCTAGGGCAGTCCTACTCCCACCGGGAGTAGGATTCCCCCTTTCCTAGTAGAACTAGGAACCCTTCCATGTATTAGGAGTAGGAGAGAAGGAAAGGGAAGAGAGAAGGAGAAGGAAGGAAGGGGCGCCCCCCCCCTCCCTAGTCCAATTCGGACTAGTCCAAGGGGAGGGGTGCGGCCACCCTTTTGGCCCTTTTTCTCCTTTCCCGTATGGCCCATTAAGGCCCAATATGAATTCCCGTAACTCTCCGGTACTCCGAAAAATACCCGAATCACTCGGAACCTTTCCGAACTCCGAATTTAGTCGTCCAATATATCGATCTTTACGTCTCGACCATTTCGAGACTCCTCGTCATGTCCCCGATCTCATCCGGGACTCCGAACTCATTCGGTACATTAAAACTCATAAACTCATAATATAACTGTCATCGACACCTTAAGTGTGCGGACCCTACGGGTTCGAGAACTATGTAGACATGACCTAGAACTATTCTTGGTCAATAACCAATGACGGAACCTGGATGCCCATATTGGCTCCTACATATTCTACGAAGATCTTTATCGGTCAAACCGCATAACAACATACTTTGTTCCCTTTGTCATCGGTATGTTACTAAAGGAAATATGCCCTAGAGGCAATAATAAAGTTATTATTTATTTCCTTACATCATGATAAATGTTTATTATTCATGCTAGAATTGTATTAACCGGAAACATAATACATGTGTGAATATATAGACAAACAGAGTGTCACTAGTATGCCTCTAGTTGACTAGCTTGTTAATCAAAGATGGTTATGTTTCCTAACCATGAACAAGGAAGTTCTTATTTGATTAACAATATCACATCATTAGTTGAATGATCTGATTGACATGACCCATTCCGTTAGCTTAGCACCCGATCGTTTAGTATGTTGCTTTTGCTTCCTTCATGACTTATACATGTTCCTATGACTATGAGATTATGCAACTCCCGTTTACCAGAGGAACACTTTGTGTGCTACCAAACATCACAACGTAACTGAGTGATTATAAAGGTGCTCTACATGTGTCTCCATAGGTACTTGTTGAGTTGGCGTATTTCGAGATTAGGATTTGTCACTCCGAATGTCGGAGAGGTATCTCTGGGCCCTCTCGGTAATGCACATCACTTAAGCCTTGCAAGCATTGCAACTAATGAGTTAGTTGCGAGATGATGTATTACGGAGCGAGTAAAGAGACTTGCGATAGCGAGATTGAACTAGGTATTGGATACCGACGATCGAATCTCGGAAAGTAACATACCGATGACAAAGGAACAACGTATGTTGTTATGCGGTCGACCGATAAAGATCTTCAGAGAATATGTAGGAACCAATATGGGCATCTAGGTCCGCTATTGTTTATTGACCGAGGCGTGTCTCGGTCATGTCTACATTGTTCTCGAACCGTAGGGTCCGCACGCTTAAGGTTTCGGCGCGCTTATATTATGAGTTCATGTATTTTGATGTACGAAGGTTGTTTGGAGTCCGGATGTGATCACGGACATGACGAGGAGTCTCGAAATGATCAAGACATAAAGATTGATATATTGGACGGATATATTTGGACACCGGAAAGGTTCCGGATGAGATTGGGATTATTGGGAGTTCCGGAGGTTACCGAACCCGGTAAGTATATGGGCCTTATTGGGCCTTAGTGGAAGGAGGAAGAAGGAGCAAGGAGGGGCGCCCCCAAGCCCAATCCGACTGGGAGGGGGCCGCCCCCTTCCTTCTTTCCTCCCCTCTTCCTTCCTCTCCTACTCCTAATAGGAAGGGGGCCAAACCTACTTGGAGTAGGTTTGCCCCTAGAGCCTCCCCTCTTGGCCGCCCCTCCTCCCTCCCTCCTTTATATCTGAGGCGGGGGCACCCCATAGACACACAAGTTGATCATCGTGATCGTTCCTTAGCCGTGTGCGGTGCCCCCTCCACGATATTACACCTCGGTCATATTGTAGCGGTGCTTAGGCGAAGCCTGCGGCGATTGAACATCAAGATCGTCACCACACCGTCATCTCGACGAAACTCCTCCCGTACCTCTGCTGGATCGGAGTTCAAAAGGCCATCCACTGTCGTGTGTCAAGAACTCGGAGGTGCGAGTAACGGTGCTTGGATCGGTTGGACCGGAAGAAGTACGACTACTTCCTCTACGTTGCGTCAACGCTTCGCTTGGTCTCACGAGGGTAGAGACAACACTCTCCCCTCTCGTTGCTATGCATCACCATGATCTTGCGTGTGCGTAGGAAAATTTTGGAAATTACTACGTTCCCCAATAGTGGCATCAGAGCCTAGGTTTTATGATTTGATGTTATTCGCACAAGTAGAACACAAGTGAGTTGTGGGCGATATAAGTCATACTGCTTACCAGCATGTCATACTTTGGTTCGGCGGTATTGTTGGATGAAGCGGCCCGGACCGACATTACGCGACGCTTACGCGAGACTGGTTTTACCGCCGTGCTTTGCACCACGGTGACTAGCGGTGTCGGTTTCTCCAACTTTAGTTGAACTGAGTGTGGCTACGCCGGTCCTGCGAAGGTTAAAACAGCATCAACTTGACAAACTATCGTTGTGGTTTTGATGCGTAGGTGAGATTGGTTCTTGCTTAAGCCCGTAGCAGCCACGTAAAACTTGCAGCAACAAAGTAGAGGACGTCTAACTTGTTTTTGTAGGGCATGTTGTGATGTGATATGGCCAAGACATGATGCTATATTTTATTGTATGAGATGATCATGTTTTGTAACCGAAGTTATCGGCAACTGGCAGGAGCCATATGGTTGTCGTTTATTGTATGAAATGCAAACGCCCTGTAATTGCTTTACTTTATCACTAAGCGGTAGCGATAGTCGTAGAAGCAATAAATGGCGTAAACAACAACGATGCTACGATGAAGATCAAGGTGTCGCGCCGGTGACGATGGTGATTGTCGGTGTTAAAACCGGCGGATCTCGGGTAGGGGGTCCCGAACTGTGCGTCTAGGCGGATGGTAACAGGAGACAAGGGACACGATGTTTTACCCAGGTTCGGGCCCTCTCGATGGAGGTAAAACCCTACGTCCTGCTTCATTAATATTGATGATATGGGTAGTACAAGAGTGGATCTACCACGAGATCAAGGAGGCTAAACCCTAAAGCTAGCCTATGGTATGATTGTTGTAATGTATGTTGTCCTACGGACTAAAGCCCTCCGGTTTATATAGACACCGGAGGAGGCTAGGGTTACACAGAGTCAGTTAAAATGGTAGGACATCTACATATCCGTATCGCCAAGCTTGCCTTCCACGCCAAGGAAAGTCCCATCCGGACACGGGACGGCGTCTTCAATCTTGTATCTTCGTAGTCTTGGAGTCCGGCGGATAATGATAGTCCGGCTATCCGGACACCCCCTAGTCCAAGACTCCCTCAGTAGCCCCTGAAACAGGCTTCAATGACGATAAATCCGGCGCGCATAATGTTCGGCATTGCAAGGCGGGTTCCTCCCTTGAATAATCCAGAGAAGATCATGAACACCAGGATAGTGTCGGCTCGCAAAACAAATTCCATATCCACCGAGAGAGAATAAAATGTACACCAGTCCAATCTGCTGACATATTATGCGGCGTGACATCACACCGCTACCAAGCTTTTGTTTGAATCGTTTTTTACCATACCACCTCAGCACGTTTAGCGAAGCGGTTTCCTTGGCACGTCTTGTCGAAGCAGAGATCGTGTTCCCCTTATTCCGGGATTCTCATCAATACAGACGTGGGTAACCCAACCGCGCAATTGATGGTGGCGCTTGGGAGATTAGCGAGTTTTATCAGGCCGGTGGGGACGCATAGTTTTCGTCCGCCTATATATAAGGGATAAGGATTTACCTTCTCACATACGCCTTCTTCCTCCCTTGCTTATCCATCTCCGTGTACTCAAGCTCGAACGCCCAAGCTCGCGCATCTCGCCCCGACCTTCTCCGAATATGTCCGGAGCGGGAGGCAAATGGTTGGCCTCCACCATCAAGGAGGAGCACATCACCAAACTGCGCAGCTCCGGATACCTTTCCGGCGATATCGCGCATTGGCTGCCCAACGAGGGGCAGCTCATCCCTACACCTGGGCCCCATGAGAGGGTCGTCTTCCTTCCCCACTTCCTCCGCGGACTGGGCTTTCCACTGCACCCATTCGTCCGGGGGATCATGTTTTACTACGGCCTGGATTTCCACGATCTGGCGCCAAACTTCATCCTCAACATCTCGGCGTTTATCGTCGTGTGCGAGGCCTTCCTCTGCATCCGGCCCCACTTCAGCCTGTGGCTCAAGACCTTCAACGTCAAGCCGAAGGTTGTGAAGGGCACGCAAGCGGAATGCGGAGGCGCCATGTTGGGTAAGTTGCCCAACGTCCTTTGGCTCGAAGGGGCCTTCGTGGACTCCGTCAAGGGGTAGCAATCGGGGTGGTTCTACATCACCGAGCCACGCAAGCCCACATGGGCAGCGGCCCCCAAGTTTAGATCTGGCGTCCCCACGCAGCTCACCTCCTGGAAAGAGAAGGGCTTGCTGTGGGGCAATCCGAAGGAGGTGACGGGACTCCGAGCATGCATCCAGAAGCTGGTGAGCAATAAGCTCAGGCTCCTCGACGTGGTCCAAGTCATGCTCATCCGCCGGATTCTCCCGTGCCAAGAACGGGCATTCAATCTGTGGGAGTTCAATCCGGAACAGCACCAGGCGCTGAGTGGGCTCTTCGATACGACATACGAAGGCGCCTGGAGGGTGCTGTTTAAGGGCGCCGAAGCCCCCGCATCCGCGACGGAAGATCGCGGATTTCGCTCGCAACATCCAGCTGACGAGGTAAGTGATTCAACCCCATTACGGGACACTTGTGGTAATTAAACTGATTCTAAGAGGGTTTCAATCTCTCTTTTCCTTTGACAAGAATGGATGGATAAGGCCAAGCAGCTCATCAGCCCGGCTCCCATGCCAGAAGACCCAGAGAACGCCTGTTTAGCAGGGCTGCTGGTTCCGGCACCGCACGTGGTGCCGAAGAAGAAGGCCAAGAAGGTGGCCGCGGGGACTCGAAAGAGTTCCGCAATCAAGCGCCCGACGACGAGGCGGACTCCTCCCGTAAGACGAGGAGGAGGAGGAGGACTCTCTCCCGGAGGAGGGAGAGAAGAAGAGGAAGGCTTCCCCAATAGGGGAGGCCGAAGGGTCCAAGAGGGGGAGGACTATCCCCCCGGACAGTTTTGCCAACACCACCGTTGACGAGGATGAGTAGCCTCCAAGGGCCAGGCGTCCAGCAAGATCGTAAGTATCCGGATCCTTGATGTGCAATTTCTTTCGTGTCGCGTAGTGTCCTTCTAATGCCGTGTCCTGTCCGTATCCCGGATGATGATGATCTCCCCGCTTCATCGAGCGGGTCGTTGGCCCCGTCGGATGTGGATTCACTTCCGACCGCCTCTACCCCCCGCGCCAACGAGGACGCCGAGGTGGGATCCCAGAGAAGGACCCATCAGAGGAGGCTCGAGGCGCCGCCAGCTGCCTCCGGACTTTGTGCCGACTCTACGCCGGAACCCGCAGTGGTTCCGAGTCCGCGGGCGGCCCTTCAAAGAAGGGCAAGATCCGTGTTTTGGCGACCTCCGCCCAACCGGAGGCGCGGATAACTTCTTTGAGGCGCTTAAAGGCGCTTCCATCAAGGAAGAACACCGCACTATCATGAGTGTGGTGATTCAAAAGTTCAGCTCGCCAAAAGCGGGCTGACTGAAGCCTCGCAGCAGCCTTCTAATGAGCTTTGAGGTAAGAAGTTAAAATTATGTAATGTAATACCGCACAGACAAGAGTTTCGATGCTCGGTTCCGTGTTGGAAAGAAAAGCGGATGAGGATCTAACAAGATATACGCAGGGTTGCTAAAAATATGTCAATATGGGTTTGCAGGCTGCGCTGCTGACCTCTGCCGCACTATCGGCGGAGGTCGATGTGTTGAAGAAGGATCTCGAGCGGTCCGAGCAAGAGCTCGGCCATGCCAAGAAGTAGCTCGAGGACAAAGAAGGTGAGTCACACCACTTTGAATAGTTACCTTATAGAAAAGGATTTTGGTTGCAATAAAATTAACAAGGATAATATGGGTATTGCAGGGGCCACGAACGAGGTGGCAGTCCTGAAGGAGGCTGTGTCCACGGCCGAACGCAGTGCGGCCGCGGAGCGGGAAGAGCGAGAGAAGCAGGAGGCAAGGGTGGCGGAAGTACGGCAAGAGTTTGGAGTGTTTGGAGCGTGACTCCAAGACTCGAGAGTCCGAGCTTGCCTCGGCTCTCGAAAGTGCCAAGTCCGCCAAGGCCGAGGCCCGTAAGGCCCTTCAGGAGGTTGAAGATGTGAAGAAGATAGTGGCGGGTAAGGCATTTTTCATGCAAAGCAAGCATGTTAATGTAAAATACCTGACACTTACCCGCATTCGGAGCTCTCCAGGGGCGTTTGCAGATCTGCCGCATAGTGCGTCTGATGCCGCCGCATCTTATCGTGGTGAGGAGGGGAGCTCGACGGAGAAAGTCTTCGGTCTCAAGATCTGCGAGGCGGACACCGTGCCCCAAGCGACCAGCTGAAGCAGCTGGTCGAAATCCACAAGGTAGCTGAGGAGGCCATGAAGGGCCTTATAGTCCGGCTGTGGCCTAGACAGGCCATGCCTGGGAGCTACTTTGGCCTCGTGCGGCGGCTGGTGGATGCATGCCCCTAGGTGGAGGTCGTCAAGCGCTCCGCCTGTATTGAAGGTGCTCGTCGGGCCCTTGCCCGCACAAAGGTGCATTGGGGCAAGTTGGATGCGTAGAAGCTTCTCACGGACCCACCCCCACCGGGCAAGGAGTATCGCACGCCTGAAATGTATTATAAAACTGTCTCAAGGGAGCCCGCGATATTGTGGATGAGTGCCCCGTAAATGTAATCTTTGAGTAAACTTCGTGTGTATTATCATGCGCTGAAAACTGCGCTCATATGCGCTTTGAGCAACGCATGTTTTAATTTAAAATATTACCTTCTATTCGCCGCTTATAAAATCGAGAGATGGCAAGTCGTTGGCTTCAGCCCCGAGCCAGTCTTTGGGGTGTTCGGGATAACCTTGAGCACTCTTGTTCCCATTTTTGGGTCCATCTAGGGAGGCGCTCAACACAACAAACAAGGCGACCGGACTTATAATGCTTGAACACTCTCACTTAGCCATAGAATTCTATAATTTTAAATTTCGTGAAGCCCTGGTATTCGAAGGTCAATCCGGGCGCTATCCACGCCTTCGTCGGACATGGTCCGGAACTTCGCTCAAAGCGGCGTGAGTCTTTAAGGACCCGAAGAAACCTCTCGAACAGCGACCAGTCTCTCGCCTTATCATGCCGGTCAGTTTTAGCTTTCTCCACTGAGGCGCTCACCCGGCTCAACCGGGGCGCAATCGCAGTGGTTCTCCCAGTGCCACCTTAGCCGACAGAACGGAACGTAAGGCACCAAAACGTGGGAGCCGGGCAAACCCAACTATTGACCCAAGACATGATTCGGAGCTGATTCATATAATGCTATAAGTTCGGGGTGCCGCACTTATGAAAGTGTTCGGACTTATCACACCACAATGTGGGGAACATAAGCCCCTGGTGTATTAGGCCGTACCAAAATATACGGGTGCAAGATGTCATGTAATGAACATATATATATAAAAGGTAATGTAATTGCAGTCGAAAAGTGCTGCATTATTTATTAAAGGAAGTCTGCTATGAGTGCGGACTGATACAAATAGTCTTGATAAGCAAGGGATTTGGACTAAGTAAACATGTCCCCCTTGAGGGTGAGCTGCGGACTTGGTGTATATAATCGAATTTAATGCTCGTAATTGAGACCACCTGAGTGTTCGTCGCAGCCTTCTTTCATCCCTGACTGTTGCATCACGAGTTCGGCAGGTTCGCCGCCGGACAGGGCCTCTGGTTACCGGAGTCCTGTGTACACCAAGAAGGAAAATAATAAATAAAAAAAAGGGGGGCACACTTGCGAGCCCCTGGTGTGGTCGAACCGCACTCTAGGTCCATTGCGATCGTGCGCCTTCCCCTGCGCCCATGGTATCTCCAAAGCGTTATGATGTACGCGGAGTGTTATTCTTGCGATCATGCGCGGGCGGGGGCTGGGGCCGCATTGCTATGCGTGCTCTGATCGCGCCAGGTGGTCTTCGTTGGTATTGCTCCGGGCGCGTTTTGCTGTATCTGGCCGTTTAACGGCCGGACTCGAGAATTGCCTTAAGAGGCTGCTCTATACTTCATCGCGAGAGCGCCTGATATTCCTCCGTTTCGAGGAGCGCCGTATTCCGTTGACCGTGATGACTCCACGAGGGCCCGCATCTTGAGCTTGAGGTATGCATAACGCGGCACCGCGTTGAATTTTGCAAACGCGGTTCGTCCGAGCAGAGCGTGATAGCCGATGCAAAACGGGACTATGTCAAAGATTAGCTCCTTGCTCTGGAAATTGTCCGGGGATCCAAGACCACTTCGGTGTTCCGAGCCTGCATAGGTTGGCTTCACACCTGGTATGACACCTTTAAAGGTTGTCTTTGTAGGTTTAATCCTTGAGGGTCTATGCCCATTTTGCGACCGTATCCTCGATAAAGCAGGTTCAGCTACTACCGCCGTCCATCGGGACTCTCGTCAGTGAAATCCATCGGCGATTGGGTCTAAAACCAATGCGCGAATCCGCCGTGGCGTATGCTGGTCGGATGGTCTCTTCGATCGAAAGTGATCGGACAAGAGGACCATGGATTGAACTTGGCGATGGCTCCATCGCATAGACGCCCCTTAGTGCGCGCTTCCTCTCCTCTTGGGTATATGGGTCGCGTAAATCATGTTCACCGTCCGCACTTGTGGGGGAAAACCCTTCTGTCCTCTATTGTTCGGCGGTCGGGTCTCCTCCTCGTCGTTGCTGTTTAGCCCCTTGTCGTTGTTTTCGGCAATTAACTTGCGTGCCTGCTTGAACACCCAGCAATCTCTATTAGTGTGATTTGCTGGTTTTTCAGGGGTGCCATGTATCTGGCATAAGCGGTTGAGTATGCAGTCCAAATTGGACGGACCCGTAGTGGTTCTTTTGAATGGCTTCTTCCGTTGACCGGGTTTAGACCCTCGGAATCCGGCGTTGACTGCCGTATCCTCCTTGTCGTCGCCGTTAATGTGGCGTTTGTTTTTGTTTCGACGTGACCTGCCGTTGTTGTCCTTAGTATCGAGACTAGCAGAATTTTTACGGAGATTGTTGCTGCGAGCTAGCCAGCTATCCTCTCCCGCGCAGAAGCGGGTCATTAATGATGTGAGGGCTGCCATAGATTTCGCTTTTCTGTCCCCAGTGCGGGCTAGCCATTCGTCGCGGATGTTATGCTTGAAGGCTGCAAGGGCCTCTACATCCGGACAATGACGATTTGATTTTTCTTCATCAAGAACCGTGTCCGAATTATGCGGCTGATTAAATCGGCTGCTGAATGATGTGGCTTAGGTCATCGGCGTCGTGGTCGCTTTACACGTGCTCTCGAAGTTATCAAGGAATGCGGCTTCCGTGTCTTCCCAACACCCAATTGACTGCGGGCAAGCTGTTAAGCCAATGCCGAGCTGGTCCTTTAAGCTTGAGTGGGAGATACTTGATGGCGTGGAGATCGTCGCCGTGGGCCATATGGATGTGGAGAAGATAATCTTGATCCAAACCGCTGGGTCTGTTGTGCCATCGAGGATTCAATGTTTACGGGTTTAAACCCTTCGTGATTTGATGATCCATTACTTCGTCGATGAAGCATAGAGGGTTGGCGCCTCAGATTGAGCAATATCACGACGCAGCTCGAGAGAGCGCTGTCTGCCGTGTTTGGCCCGGCCGGGGTTATTATATCCGGTGCGACGGTATTTGTCATGGGTCGTGGGGCGCCCACGTGATCCATAGATGGATCTGGATTGCCTTGCTTTGTCCTCCAATATATCTCGCAAGTCCGACGCGTTCCCTCTTGGCTTCATACTTTTGGAGCGATGCCGGGGTACGGTCTTGGTTGCGGGCCTGGATGCCTCTCTGTCGCGACCGCGGGGTGGTCGGTTAGCCGTATCGTGATCTGGTGATGGAGGTATGTATGCTTCCTCCTCTAATCGGGGGAGCAGCTTGCGTCTTGGATAGCTTTTGGAGGGGCGTTCGAGTTTATACTCTTCGGCCGCGAGGACCTCGGTCCATCGATCGCCAGCAGGTCTGATCAGCTCAGCTTGAAGTTGCTGCTTTTCTTTAGGCTGTTTGCCGTGGCGATAAGCCTGCGTTTAAAACGCTCTTGTTCGACGGGATCCTCGGGCACGACGAATTCGTCATCGTTGAGGCTTGCCTCGTCTTCGGAGGGAGGCATATAGTTATAATCCTCAACCTCTTCGGGTGCCGCCATCTCGTGAGGGCTTGCTTCTGCATCCTCCTGCGCTGAGTCTTGCCGGAATCTCCATTCTTGCTGTGGCGGGATTTAGAGCGGCGCCACGACGACGGGCGCTTGGGCTGTTTCTTTAAAGAATCGCCTCGCTGTTTCTTCGCCATCCCGTCTTTTGGGGTATCCACCATGTATATGTCATATGACGAGGTGGTCTTCCAGCGCCTGTAGGCGCTGGTTCTCGATAAATCTCGGCATCGCCGCCCATAGCGCCGATGTCTTGAGTCATAGTCTAGCATGTCGGTTAGATCGTCGGCAAGTGGCTACAAAGTGGGTAGTGGGTGGGCTCTGAATTTCTTCGTCGTCCAGATCTCAACCATCCCGCCATACTCCGCCAGGGGCTCTCCGATAACGAGAGATGCTTTAGTGAATTAGGATGTCGCCAAAAGGCGAGTATTGGAAGATGTCCGGTGGTGAATTCCATAACCGCGCCCAATCCGATTTGGTTGGTAGGGCGCGGGAGGTTCGGAGTCCGCAAGGAGTCCGCACCTCGGAATCATGAGTTTTGTGAGGGACAAGATTAGTGTTCGCCCATCGCCGTGGAAGTTGAAGCCCCGAGCGGTGTCCATCCACCGATCCTCTATCGGGCAATCGGCCCGGACTAATGGCAAGCGGATTCGCGGCGCCACCAAGGCATTGCTCGGGCGGCAGAGCTAGATCATGCCCATCGTCACGCAGTGGCGCGCGCTTGGCTGTGGCTCGAGTCCGTCGAAGATCAAGTCTCCGCAGTCATCGGCCGTGAAGTTTAGGCTTCCGAATCTGACCTGACGGCCAGGGGCGTAGCTTTCGATCTGCTCCAGATGACCAAGCGAATTAGCCCGCAGTGCGAAGCAGCTGAATACGAAGATCTGTCCGGGGACAAAAGTCTCACCCTGGACAGCGTCGTTGGTTGCAGATGCCATCAAGCCTATCGGTGACGACACAGAGGAACTCTCAATGAAAGCACCAATGTCGGTGTCAAAACCGGTGGATCTCGGGTAGGGGGTCCCGAACTGTGCGTCTAGGCGGATGGTAACAGGAGACGAGGGACACGATGTTTTACCCAGGTTCGGGCCCTCTCGATGGAGGTAAAACCCTACGTCCTGCTTGATTAATATTGATGATATGGGTAGTACAAGAGTGGATCTACCACGAGATCAAGGAGGCTAAACCCTAAAGCTAGCCTATTGTATGATTGTTGTAATGTATGTTGTCCTACGGACTAAAGCCCTCTGGTTTATATAGACACCGGAGGAGGCTAGGGTTACACAGAGTCGGTTACAATGGTAGGAGATCTACATATCCATATCGCCAAGCTTGCCTTCCACGCCAAGGAAAGTCCCATCCGGACACGGGACGGAGTCTTCAATCTTGTATCTTCGTAGTCTTGGAGTCCGGCGGATAATGATAGTCCGGCTGTCCGGACACCCCCTAGTCCAGGACTCCCTCAGTGATCATGATGGTGCTTCGGAGATGGAGATCACAAGCACAAGATAATGATGGCCATATCATATCACTTATATTGATTGCATGTGATGTTTATCCTTTATGCATCTTATCTTGCTTTGATTGACGGTAGCATTTTAAGATGATCTCTCACTAAAATTATCAAGAAGTGTTCTCCCTGAGTATGCACCGTTGCCAAAGTTCGTCGTGCCCAGACACCACGTGATGATCGGGTGTGATAAGCTCTACGTCCATCTACAACGGGTGCAAGCCAGTTTTGCACACGCAGAATACTCAGGTTAAACTTGACGAGCCTAGCATATGCAGATATGGCCTCGGAACACGGAGACCGACAGGTCGAGCATGAATCATATAGTAGATATGATCAACATAAGATGTTCACCATTGGAAACTACTCCATCTCACGTGATGATCAGTTATGGTTTAGTTGATTTGGGTCACGTGATCACTTAGATGACTAGAGTGATGTCTGTCTAAGTGGGAGTTCTTAAGTAATATGATTAATTGAACTTAAATTTATCATGAACTTAGTACCTGATAGTATCTTGCTTGTCTATGTTGATTGTAGATAGATGGCCCGTGCTGTTGTTCCTTTGAATTTTAATGCGTTCCTTGAGAAAGCTAAGTTGAAAGATGATGGTAGCAACTACGCGGACTGGGTCCGTAACTTCGAGGATTATCCTCATTGCTGCACGAAAAATTACGCCCCGAAGCAACGCCGGTGCGAAGCTTGTTTGCTGATGCAACTGACGATGTTAAGAACGTCTGGCAGAGCAAAGCTGATGACTACTCGATAGTTCAATGTGCCATGCTTTACGACTTAGAACCGGGACTTCAACGACGTTTTGAACGTCATGGAGCATATGAGATGTTCCAGGAGTTGAAGTTAATATTCCAGAAGAATGCCCGAATTGAGAGATATGAAGTCTCCAATAAGTTCTATAGCTGCAAGATGGAGGAGAATAGTTCTGTCAGTGAGCACATACTCAAGATGTCTGGGTATTGTAATCACTTGATTCAACCGGGAGTTACTCTTCCGGATGATAGCGTCATTGATGAATTCTCCAATCACTTCCACCAAGCTACAAGAGCTTCGTGATGAACTATAATATGCAAGGGATGGATAAGACGATTCCGAGCTCTTCGCAATGCTAAAGGCTGGAGGTAGAAATCAAGAAGGAGCATCAAGTGTTGATGGTCAACAAGACCACTAGTTTCAAGAAAAGGGCAAAGGGAAGAAGAAGGGAACTTCAAGAAGAGCAAACAAGTTGCTACTCAAGAGAAGAAACCCAAGTGCGGACCTAAGCCTGAAATCGAGTGCTTCTACGCAAGCAGACTGGTCCTTTGGAAGTGGAACTGCCCCAAGTATTTGGCGGATAAGAAGGATGGCAAGGTGAACAAAGGTATATGTGATATACATGTTATTGATGTGTACCTTACTAGAGCTCGCAGAGCACTGGTATTTGATCTTGGTTCATTGCTAATATTTGCAACTCGAAACAGGGACTACGGATTAAGCGAACATTGGCAAAGGACGAGGTGACGATGCGCGTGGGAAATGGTTCCAAAGTCGATGTGATCGCGGTCGGCACGCTACCTCTACAACTACCTTCGGGATTAGTATTAGACCTAAATAATTGTTATTTGGTGCCAGCGTTTAGCATGAACATTATATCTGGATCTTGTTTGATGCGAGACGGTTATTCATTTAATTCAGAGAATAATGGTTGTTCTATTTATATGAGTAATATCTTTTATGGTCATGCACCCTTGAAGAGTGGTCTCTTTTTGATGAATCTCGATAGTAGTGATACACATATTCATAGTGTTGAAGCCAAAAGATGCAGAGTTGATAATGATAGTGCAACTTATTTGTGGCACTTGCCGCTTAGGTCATATCGATGTAAAGCGCATGAAGAAACTCCATCTCGATGGTCTTTTGGAACCACTTGATTATGAATCACTTGGTACTTGCGAACCGTGCCTCATGGGCAAGATGACCAAAACACCGTTCTCCGGTACTATGGAGAGAGCAACAGATTTGTTGGAAATCAAACATACATATGTATGTGGTCCGATGAATGTTGAGGCTCATGGCGGATATCGTTATTTTCTCACCTTAACAGATTATTTAAGCAGATATGGGTATATCTACTTAATGAAGCATAAGTCTGAAACATTTGAAAAGTTCAAAGAATTTCAGAGTGAAGTTGAAAATCATCGTAACAAGAAAATAAAGTTTCTACGATCTGATCGTGGAGGAGAATATTTGAGTTACGAGTTTGGTCTACACTTAAAACAATGTGGAATAGTTTCACAACTCACGCCACCCGGAACACCACAACGTAATGGTGTGTCCGAACGTCGTAATCGTACTTTACTTGATATGGTGCGATCTATGATGTCTCTTACAGATTTACCGCTATCGTTTTGGGGTTATGCTTTAGAGACAGCCACATTCACGTTAAATAGGGCACCGTCAAAATCCGTTGAGACGACACCTT
This sequence comes from Aegilops speltoides, assembly GCA_021437245.1. NCBI lineage: Eukaryota > Viridiplantae > Streptophyta > Magnoliopsida > Poales > Poaceae > Aegilops > Aegilops speltoides. Next base: position 71,945 of record JAHHZJ010002389.1, read on the forward strand.
ATGAACTATGGTTTGGCAAGAAACCAAAGTTGTCGTTTCTTAAAGTTTGGGGCTGCGATGCTTATATGAAAAAGCTTCAACCTGATAAGCTCAAACCCAAATCAGAGAAATGTGTCTTCATAGGATACCCAAAGGAGACAGTTGGGTACACCTTCTATCACAAATCCGAAGGCAAGACATTCGTTGCTAAGAATGGATCCTTTCTAGAGAAGGAGTTTCTCTCGAAAGAAGTGAGTGGGAGGAAAGTAGAACTTGATGAGGTAACTGTACCTACTCTCTCGAAAGAAGTGAATGTGAGGAAGTAGATGATGATGATCATAGAACTTCAGATCAAGTTAATACAGAACCTCGTAGGTCAAACAGAGTAAGATCCGCACCAGAGTGGTACGGTAATCCTATTCTAGAAGTCATGCTACTAGATCATGATGAACCTACGAACTATGAAGAAGCGATGGTGAGCACAGATTCCGCAAAATGGCTTGAAGCCATGAAAATCTGAGATGGGATCCATGTATGAGAACAAAGTATGGACTTTGGTTGACTTGCCCGATGGTCGGCAAGCAATTGAGAATAAATGGATCTTCAAGAAGAAGACTGACGCTGACGGTAATGTTACTATATACAAAGCTCGACTTGTTGCAAAAGGTTTTCGACAAGTTCAAGGGGTTGACTACGATGAGACCTTCTCACCCGTAGAGATGCTTAAGTCTGTCCGAATCATGTTAGCAATTGCGATTTTATGATTATGAAATTTGGCAAATGGATGTAAAACTGCATTCTGAATGGATTTACGGAGGAAGAGTTGTATATGATGCAACCGAAGGTTTTATCGATCCAAAGGGAGCTAACAAAGTGTGCAAGCTCCAGCGATCCATTTATGGACTGTTGCAAGCCTCTCGGAGTTGGAATAAACGTTTTGATAGTGTGATCAAAGCTTTTGGGTTTATACAGACTTTTGGAGAAGCCTGTATTTACAAGAAAGTGAGTGGGAGCTCTGTAGCATTTCTAATATTATATGTGGATGACATATTATTGATTGGAAATGATATAGAATTTCTGGATAGCATAAAGGGATACTTGAATAAAAGTTTTTCAATGAAAGACCTCGGTGAAGCTGCTTACATATTGGGCATTAAGATCTATAGACATAGATCAAAACGCTTAGTTGGACTTTCACAAAGCACATACCTTGACAAAGTTTTGAAGAAGTTCAAAATGGATCAAGCAAAGAAAGGGTTCTTGCCTGTATTGCAAGGTGTGAAGTTGAGTAAGACTCAAAGCCCGACCACTGCAGAAGATAGAGAGAAAATGAAAAGTGTTCCCTATGCTTCAGCCATAGGCTCTATCATGTATGCAATGCTATGTACCAGACCTGATGTGTGCCTTGCTATAAGTCTAGCAGGGAGGTACCAAAGTAATCCAGGAGTGGATCACTGGACAGCCGTCAAGAACATCCTGAAGTACCTGAAAAGGACTAAGGATATGTTTCTCGTATATGGAGGTGACAAAGAGCTCATCGTAAATGGTTACGTTAATGCAAGCTTTGACACTGATCCGGACGATTCTAAATCACAAACCGGATACGTGTTTACATTAAACGGTGGAGCTGTCAGTTGGTACAGTTCAAAGCAAAGCGTCGTGGCGGGATCTACGTGTGAAGCGGAATACATGGCTGCTTCGGAAGCAGCCAATGAAGGAGTCTAGATGAAGGAGTTCATATCTGATCTAGGTGTCATACCTAGTGCATCGGGTCCAATGAAAATCTTTTGTGACAATACTGGAGCGATTGCCTTAGCGAAGGAATCCAGATTTCACAAGAGAACCAAGCACATCAAGAGACGCTTCAATTCCATCCGGGATCTAGTCCAGGTGGGAGACATAGAGATTTGCAAGATACATAGGATCTGAATGTTGCAGACCTGTTGACTAAGCCTCTTCCACGAGCAAAACATGATCAACACCAAGACTCCATGGGTGTTAGAATCATTACTATGTAATCTAGATTATTGACTCTAGTGCAAGTGGGAGACTGAAGGAAATATGCCCTAGAGGCAATAATAAAGTTATTATTTATTTCCTTACATCATGATACATGTTTATTATTCATGCTAGAATTGTATTAACCGGAAACATAATACATGTGTGAATATATAGACAAACAGAGTGTCACTAGTATGCCTCTAGTTGACTAGCTTGTTAATCAAAGATGGTTATGTTTCCTAACCATGAACAAGGAAGTTCTTATTTGATTAACAAGATCACATCATTAGTTGAATGATCTGATTGACATGACCCATTCCGTTAGCTTAGCACCCGATCGTTTAGTATGTTGCTTTTGCTTCCTTCATGACTTATACATGTTCCTATGACTATGAGATTATGCAACTCCCGTTTACCAGAGGAACACTTTGTGTGCTACCAAACATCACAACTTAACTGAGTGATTATAAAGGTGCTCTACAGGTGTCTCCATAGGTACTTGTTGAGTTGGCGTATTTCGAGATTAGGATTTGTCACTCCGAATGTCGGAGAGGTATCTCTGGGCCCTCTCGGTAATGCACATCACTTAAGCCTTGCAAGCATTGCAACTAATGAGTTAGTTGCGAGATGATGTATTAGGGAACGAGTAAAGAGACTTGACGGCAACGAGATTGAACTAGGTATTGGATACCGATGATCGAATCTCGGGCAAGTAACATACCGATGACAAAGGGAACAACGTATGTTGTTATGCGGTCTGATCGATAAAGATCTTCGTAGAATATGTAGGAACCAATATGGGCATCCAGGTCCCGCTATTGGTTATTGACCGGAGACGTGTCTCAGTCATGTCTACATTGTTCTCGAACCGTAGGGTCCGCACGCTTAAGGTTTCGATGACAATTATATTATGAGTTTACGTATTTTGATGTACTGAAGGTTGTTCGGAGTCCCGGATGTGATCACGGACATGACGAGGAGTCTCAAAATGATCGAGACATAAAGATTGATATATTGGACGGATATATTTGGACACCGGAAAGGTTCCGGATGAGATTGGGATTATACCAGAGTTCCGGGAGGTTACCGGAACCCCCCGGTACGTATATGGGCCTTATTGGGCCTTAGTGGAAGGGAGGAAGAAGGAGCAAAGGAGGGGGCGCCCCCCCAAGCCCAATCTGAATTGGGAGGGGGGCCGGCCCCCCTTTCCTTCTTTCCTCCCCCCTCTTCCTTCCCTCTCCTACTAATAGGAAAGGGGGGCCAAACCTACTTGGAGTAGGTTTGCCCCCCCTAGGGCGCGCCTCCCCTCTTGGCCGGCCCCTCCTCCCTCCCTCCTTTATATACGGGGGCGGGGGGCACCCCATAGACACACAAGTTGATCATCATGATCGTTCCTTAGCCGTGTGCGGTGCCCCCCTCCACGATATTACACCTCGGTCATATTGTAGCGGTGCTTAGGCGAAGCCCTGCGATAGTTGAACATCAAGATTGTCACCACGCCGTCGTGCTAACGAAACTCCTCCCCGTACCTCTGCTGGATCGGAGTTCGGGGTGCGTCATCAAGCTGTACGTGTGTCAAGAACTCGGAGGTGCCGGAGTAACGGTGCTTGGATCGGTTGGACCGGGAAGACGTACGACTACTTCCTCTATGTTGCTTCAAAGCTTCCGCTTCGGTCTACGAGGGTACGTAGACAACACTCTCCCCTCTCGTTGCTATGCATCACCATGATCTTGCGTGTGCGTAGGAAAAAATTTGAAATTACTACGTTCCCCAACAGTTACTTGCCCGATATTCCATCGTCGGTATCCAATACCTAGTTCAATCTTGTTACCGGCAAGTCTCTTTACTCGTTACGTAATGCATCATTCCGTAAGTAACTCATTAGCTACATTGCTTGCAAGGCTTATAGTGATGTGCATTACCGAGAGGGCCCAGAGATACCTCTCCGACAATCGGAGTGACAAAACCTAATCTTGAAATACGCCAACCCAACATGTACCTTTGGAGACACCTGTAGTACTCCTTTATAATCACCCAGATTACGCTAGACGTTTGGTAGCACCCAAAGTGTTCCTCCGTAAACGGAGTTGCATAATCTCATAGTTACGAGGAACATGTATAAGTCATGAAGAAAGCAATAGCAACATACTAAACGATCAAGTGCTAAGCTAACGGAATGGGTCAAGTCAATCACATCATTCTCCTAATGATGTGATCCCGTTAATCAAATGACAACTCTTTTGTCCGTGGCTAGGAAACATAACCATCTTTGATAAACGAGCTAGTCAAGTAGAGGCATACTAGTGACGTTATCTTTGTCTATGTATTCACACATGTATTATGTTTCCGGTTAATACAATTCTAGCATCAATAATAAACATTTATCAAGAAATAAGGAAATAAATAATAACTTTATTATTGCCTCTAGGGAATATTTCCTTCAGTCTCCCACTTGCACTAGAGTCAACAATCTAGTTCACATTGTCATGTGATCTAACACCAATATTCATATCTGTATATGATTAACACCCATACTTCACATCGTCATGTGACCAACACCCAAAGGGTTTACTAGAGTCAATAATCTAGTTCACATCGCTATGTGATTAACACCGAAAGAGTACTAAGGTGTGATCATGTTTTGCTCGTCGAGAAGCTTAGTCAACGGTCTCATCACATTCAGAGCCGTATGTATTTTGCAAATATTCTATGTCCACAATGCTCTGCACGGAGCTACTCTAGCTAATTGCTCCCACTATCAATATGTATCCAGACTGAGACTTAGAGTCATCTGGATTGGTGTAAAAGCTTGCATCATTGTAACTTTTTACGACGGGCTCTTTTATCACCTCCATAATCGAGAAACATCTCCTTAGTCCTCACTAATATAAGGATATTCTTGACCGCTGTCCAGTGATCTACTCTTAGATCAAAATTGTATTCCTTTGTCAAACTCAGAGCAAGGTATACAATAGGTCTGATTCACAGCATAGCATACTTTATAGAACCTATGACTGAGGCATAGGGAATGACAATAGGTCTGGTTCACAGCATTTTCTGTCATGGTCGGGTCTTGAGTCTTACTCAACTTCACACCTTTGCATCACAGGCAAGAACTCCTTCTTTGACTGTTCCATTTTGAACTATTTCAAAAATTTATCAAGGTATGTACTCATTGAAAAAATCTTATCAAGCGTCTTGATCTATCTATATAGATCTTGATGCTCAATGTGTAAGCAGCTTCATCGAGGTCTTGCTTTGAAAAACTCTTTTTCAAGTATCCTTTCATGCTATCAAGAATTTCTATATCATTTCCAATCAACAATATGTCATCCACATATAATATTAGAAATGCTACAGAGCTCCTGTCGGAGTAATGGGCCACGGGTAGGCCAACCCGGGACCCATGATCTTTCAAGACATTGGGGCAAGCCTATTCCCCCTCGGCCAGCGTCACCGGGCGACCTTCGAGGATCCCGTGATCCCACCGTGGCGACTCGAGAGGCCGAGTCCCAGACGGCGACTCTGGAGCAAGCCGACTCTGGGTTTGCGACCTTCGGGGGCCAACTATGGGAGTCGGCCCACGACCTTTCTCGAAGACCGATGCAGGGTACGGCCCCGACGTGGCCGTCCCTTCCGGCCCACGAAGGGTGGGCATGGCTCTGATGAGCTGTATCGCTGAAGATCTCCGTGAGGCGCGCACTCGCTGCTATGCCCCTTACTCAGCTACAAGCAGCACGTGGCAATCGTGCCTGACGATGGCGGCTGTGACGCCCGAAGATCGCGGGGGCTCTGTCGCTGGGAGAGTAGAAGACGGCCGAGTGCTTGAGTCGGCCTCCCCGAGTCGGCCGCCTCGCCAGGCCCCGCAAGCCATAAACCAGATTGGACGGGAATGGCGACGGTGATCGCCGACAGACGGCGGCACTCGTTCCCACGACCCATGACCGAGCTCTCGTCATCGAGCGTCAGAGAGTGCCCGGCCTGTCATGGGAGGCCCGCCGGTCGGCGGGCCCGAGCCGCCGCAGGAAGGGCGGCACGAGAGACGGTAGGGGCCGCACCCAGTCAGTTTACCATTGTACCCCCGGGGGGTAGGCCTATATAAACCCCCCGGGGCACCCATGCAAAGGGTCGGGCCTTGATAGGTTTTAGACTCATAGCAAGCAGGGGAGAGAGCCAGCCTTGCTCCCTCCTGCCCCCCGAAACAGCTCCAGGAGCACCTTTGTATTATCATCCCATAGTGATCATGCGGAGACCCCGCAGAGCAGCAGTAGGGGTGTTATCTCCCCGGAGAGCCCCGAAGCTGGGTAAGATTCGCCGGCGTGCATGTCTGCGCCTCATCCCGTTTCCAGGCACCGGCAACGTTCTAGTCGCCCCCACCATGATAAGCCACCCGTTGGCATATGTCGCATCCAACCCCCGACATTTGGCGCCCACCGTAGGGCGAGGTGCACCGTCGTCCGGAGATCTGTTCTGGACGGGAACCTCTTCCTCCTCGGGCGAAGCGCAGCTTTGCCCGGCCGCCAGATGGAGTTCGCACCGACACGCTGCTTGCGGGCGCCGGTCTGCGCTGCGAGCGGCCTCGCCGAACTCATCGGCGAGGTGCGCCGACGAAGCTCGCACAAGTGCGCGGGACGGGTGGCCCCGAGAGCCTCCTCGCGGGCCTCCTCGATCAACTCCACGCCGCCCGGCGAGCCCGCCAGATTTGGAGTCCGTGAGGCTCCTCCGACCCGATGCTGGTCGACCACGCCGTATCGCCGATATCTTCCCCACCAACATGGTGGTTTACAACGAGCCGCTCAGACGAGGAGAGTGGCGGAAGCGCCGTCCACGGAGGTGCTCGCCATCGCCATGGCGAGCACTCCGTCGAAGATGCCCAGACCCATCGCCGCCGCCCTCAGAAGACCCGACCGCCGCCCATTCTGCAGGACGCGAAGTTGAGACGCTGAAGAACGCCGCCAGATCATCGAAGGCGCTTAGAAGTTGGCAAGCATGAGACGCTTGTCGGAAGCATACCAGCGCGAGGTGGACCGCGCCAGGCGTCGCCGTCCGATCGGGCCGAGCCGTTGGTGCGGTCCGAGCGCGCGCAACCATCGCCGACTTGCTCGGGGCGAAACGCCCAGTGTACGCCACCCCTACGGAGAACATCCGCGCCGCTCGAGCGGCGACCAAAGAGCTAAAGAACTTCGAAGGCGAAGAGCGCCATATAATGACGGAGCGAGTCCAGCAGCTCCTCGATGCGGTTGCTGCGCAAAACGCGGCAGGCGGCCGCACCGACGCGCTGCAGCAGCCTAATGATGACTTACCCCCTCGCCGAGATCAAGGCGCGACCTCCCGGACGCCGACTGGCGGAGTCCGCGGAAGGAAAGAGAAGGAGCCGGCTGTCAGTCACAGCCGGACTCGATCACCATCGAAGCGACTCAAGACGGCCGCCTCAGAGAGCGGGAACGGCGAGATGATTATCTGCCTCCCCACCTCAAGAGAGCGACGAAGTTTCTTCGCGCCGTTGAGCATCCGACTTTGAGGTCGCCTGGCCGCCGAGAGGAGTCGGAGAGAATGACGCCCGCCATCGGATCGACCGACTCCACCGATTCCTCGGCGTTAGAAGAAGAAGATGAGTTGGGTCCGCTTTGCTTCGGGCCCCGTGATCCGAGACGAGCCCTTCCCCAAAGGGTTCACGCTTCCCGAGACACGCCTAAGTACACCGCCCGTGAAGCCGGAGGACTGGCTGATAGACTACTCCACACCTGTCAACATAGCAAACGGCAACAAGCGAAGTCGCCGTGAAGTATGTCCTCTCATGCTCTGTGGCACGGCCCGACATGGCTGAATAGCCAAGCCCCGCAAGCATCAATAGCTGGGTTGACTTCACCAAGCTTTCATTCAGAATCTCACCAAAGATGTACAAGCGACCTCCCAAGCCGCCGCCAGCTCTCCCAGCGCAAGGCCCTCAAGAATCAACACGCGACTACCTCACGCGCTGGGGCGAACTTCAAACCCAGCGAGGGCGCACGGTGTAGGCTATCGAGTATTTCACGGCCGGTGCCGAGAGGGCACCTCCTCAAGCACAAGCTCCTCCGCGACGAGCCCGAAACCCTCGATTTAACCACTAGTCATAGCAGCATAAGTACGCCACGGCCGACTTCTTCTATGAAGACGGAGATCCAAGTCAACGCTGGTGGCAAGGTGATCCCCTGTGCCCCTGTAACCCCGGCCGGAGACGCCACCCAGCGACAACAAAGAAACAAAACAAGTGCAGATTCTACAGCCGACTTCCAACAATGGCAGTGTCGCAGCGTAGAAGATCGCGAGCGGAGGGGCAGCTTCCGCTGCGGCGTAAAGGCGGCAAGTCCAACTGGTTGCGGCTTTCCTATGAGCGATTTTTGACGGACCTTGCAAGTTCCACAAATGCGCGAACCCGTCGAACCACACCACGAGAAAGTGCCATCGCTCGCCAGATCGCCAAGGAGACGGCCTTGGCCCTCCGCCGCTGCCAGGCAAGCCCGCCGCCGCCAAGAGCCGGGCGGCTCGCCACCGGGCGCGTCCAAGACGAAGTTCCCGAAAGAGCGCTGGAGCCTATGTAGTGTTCACCAGCATGGCAGATGACCGCACAAAGAGCGCCAACAACAGCAAGAAGTCAACGATTAGCAATCGATGCCCCGTAGTTCATGCATTGGTCCGGAAGCCTATCAGCTGAGTCGGGCGGATCATCTAGAAGTGATGCCGAGTCCGGCTCCACGCCTGGTCCTAGGCGCGACCTTGGCCACCGAGTAGGCGGGCTGCCCGTTTCTGGTCCCGATAGATGGAGGTAGCAGCATAAACATCCCGCATAAGGACACGGCGGAGAAGCTCGGAATCAGCGGCGGCAGCCGCAGAGCAGCCGCACAAGATTCCATGGGATTGTACCCGGCCCTCCCGCCACCAATCGGCAAGATTTCGATAGACGCCCCTTCGGAGACAAAGATCACTTCCGCCGAGAGCCGTCTGGTTCGAGGTGGTAGACTTGGTGAGCCTCAGACACGCCCGCTTGGCCGGCCTGCCTTGGCCAAGTTCATGGCGATTCCCCACCACGCTTACCTCAAGATGAAGATGCCGAGTTCCAAGGATCCCGACCATTGCCGGCGATTACAAGAAGTCGTCCTCACTGCTGCCGAGAGCAGTCGGCTGGCCGAAGTCTTTGGTGATCGCAGCCGAGAAGCTGCCTTGACCGTGTCGTGGCGATGGGTGGAAGCAGCCGGAGATGTCGCCCCACCCCAAAGAGTCGGAAGCGTATGATCATTCAAGCCGCTAAAGAAACCAAGAGGATACCCTTGACCCGGAGCACCCAGAGAAGTACGCTGTCATAGGCACACGCCTTGACAGCAAATAGGAAGGCGAGCTCTGCCGATTTCCTCCGTGAGAATCGACATCTTCGTGGTCCCCAAGGACATGCCGGTGTATCCACGGAATTCGCCGAGCACAAGCTACACGTCCAGCCGGATGTGAGCCCGCCAGCAGCCCTTGCGCCGCTGGCCGTAAGAGAAGAGAAGAGTTGTGGGAGAAGAGATAGCCCGCCCTCGAGCCGCTTCATCATGGAAGTGTTTTTCCGGAGTGGTTAGCCAACCCAAGGCTGGTATTGAAGAAGAATAAGCGATGGCGGATGTGCATAGACTATACCAGCCTCAACAAAGCCTGCGCCAAGGACCCGCTTGTTTCTACCAAGGATTGATCAGTGATAGACTCCACATCCGGATGCGAGCTGTTGAGTTTCCTAGACGATACTGGATATCACCAGATCAAGCTGAATCCAATGGACAGATCAAGACCGTGATTCATCACGCCATTTGGAGCCTTCGCTACCCGACAATGACGCTCGCTTGAGGAATGCCGGGCGCCACCTTTCAGCGCACAGATGCGAAGTGCCTCCTCAAGCAACTCGGCAGAACGCCCACGCCTACGAGACGATGTGGTGGTAAAGACGGAAAAGCATGGGACGCTGCTGGAAGACCTCAAAGAGACCTTTGAAAATCTGCGCCGATTCCAGATCAAGCTCAACCCTGAGAAGTGCGTGTTCGGAGTCCCAGCCAGCCAGCTCCTCGGTTTTTTGGTCTCCGAACGCGGCATAGAGTGCAACCCTGTGAAGATTAAGGCAATCAAGAGAATGGAGGTACCCAGCCGACTGTTGATGTGAAGTTCACCGTTGCTTTACATCAATCACCGATTCATCACCGGCCATGCAGAAAGCTCTGCTTTGTATCAACTGGATGAAGAAGACCACCTTTTTGAGTGGAACCACAAGGCGATGAGGCATTTCTCCAATCAAGAAGATGTCGGCGACTTCGTGTTGGCGGCTCCGACTCCCAAAGAGCCCATGCTCTTGTACATCGCCGCCACCAGCCGGTAGTCAAGACATTATTGTAGTCGAGCGAAGGAGGAAGGCAAGGCGCCCGATCCAGAGACCCGTATTACTTCGAGCGAGGTAATCACGACCTCGTAACTACCCTCACTCGAAGATGTGTTACGCGTGCATTTTGCCGCCAAGAAGTGAAGCCCTACTTTCAAGAGCATCCAATCACGATGGTTTGCACCGCTTCCACTCGCAGAGATCATTGAAGCCGAGACGCCCGCCGAGTAGCCAAGGGCTATCGATCTAGCTCCTTACACCATCTACTATCAACCTCGCGACCGCCATCAAGTCGCAGGCGCCGCCAACTTCCTCGTCGACTGGGCCGAGACTCAGTACCTGCCACCAGCGCCCGACTCTACTCATTGGCGGCTGCACTTCGACGGCTCCAAGATGCACACGGGCCTTGGAGCCGGGGCCGCCCCTCACCTCCCCAAGGGCGACAAGCTCAAGTATGTGCTGCAAATCCACTTCGCCGCTTTCCAACAACGCCGCCAATATGAAGCGCTTTGTCCACGGGCCCGCTTGACAAAGAATCTCGGATTCGCCGGATCTTGTGCTACAGCCGATCCGACTTGGTGGTTCAAGCAATCATCCGGCGATCGACGCCAAAGACGCAAACATGGCGAGCTACCGCTTCCTGGTGCAGCAACTCAGCGGATATTTTGAGGGGTGCGAATTCCTTCGCGTGCCAAGAAACGACAACGATCAAGCAGACGCATTGGCACGAGTCGGCTCCACTCGCTAGGAAATACCTTCCGGCGTCGCCCTTCAGCGCCTCCTCAAGCCGTCTATCAAGCCTTCACCAGAATCCAACTCCATCTTCATGCCGGTTCCGCCCGAGATAGTCGGATCCGACTCCAAGGCCCCAGCAAGCAACCTCAAGAAAGCCACACTTGAAACAAGCCCCGGGACTACGCCAGTCGGCCCGGGGACTTCCGAGCCCGGCCCGGGGACTGCGCCAGTCGGCCCAAGAGCTGCCCCAGTCAGCCCGGAGATTCCCTCAATCCAGCAAGCGGCGACAGACCCCAACCCGCCGCCTCCCAGCCCAGCCGCCCTTGTCCAAGTCGCCGTGGTAGCAGTTGAAGAGATAGCAGCACCGTCATGGGCTCAGCCCATCCTCAAGTTCCTAGTAAACAAGGAATTACCAGCAGACGAGACGCTGGCTCGGCAAGTGCAACGCCGAGCAGCGGCCTACACTATAGTCAACAGAGAGCTAGTCAGCGCAAGGTCACTGGTGTCCACCAGCGCCGCAGAGTCGAGCAAGGCTAAGCGATCCTCGAGAGACGCCCATCGTATGTAAAGCGCCACCATGCGGGTTCGAGGGCGCTGTCGCCAAAGCCTTCGGCATGGTTTTTGGCCGACCGCCTCGAAGAAGCTAAAGAGCTAGTCAAAAATGCAAGGTGCTGTGTGTTCCGCCCAAGCCCTTCAACCGCTTCCGCTTAAAGACAATCCCCATTGCCTGGCCCTTCGCAGTTTGGGGCTTGGACATGGTGGGACCTTTCAAGACGGCCCGAGGCGGCCTAACTCACCTGCTTGTCACGGTGGACAAGTTCACCAAGTGGGTGGAAGCAAAGCCCATAGAGAAATTAAACGGGCCTACAGCAGTGACCTTCATTGCCGACATCACAGTACGGTATGGCATACCGCACAGCATCATCACAGACAACGGCACCAACTTCGCCAAGGGCGCCTTGGCTTGTTTTCGCGCAACGCAGGGCATCCGACCGACTTCGCCTCCGCTGCCCATCCGCAATCAAACGGCTTGTGGAACGAACCAACAGCCTCATCTGTCCGGCATCAAGCCTCGACAGAACCACTCGAGCGCCGCCGCTGTTGGGTCAAGAGCTGCTCGCCGTCTTCCGAGCTGCGCGACAACCCCAAACAAGTCAACCGCCTTTCACGCCGTTCTTCCTCGCTTCACGGTGCCGGGCCGCTATCCCGACGGATATACAGTTCGACTCTCCGCGAGTCTCCATGTACACCAAAGAGGAGGCTGAAGAAGACGCTAAGACGGGCGCCGATCTGCTGAAGAGGGCCGATCGCTGGCACTCACCGGTCCGCATCTACCAGCAGAAGTCTGCGCCGATACTACAATCGCAAGGTCAAGCCAAGATCGCTCCAAGAGGGCGATTTGCGCCCGCTGATTCAGAGAACAGCCGCCAACACAAGTTGTCGGCGCTTTGGGAAGGTCCTTCATCATCAGAAGGTGCTAGGGAACGATGTCGACAATCTGATCGACGCCGTAAGCCTCGAGAACGCAAGAGGACGACTCCGCAAAGAAACAGAGCGCTCTGAATGCAAATCTTCGCGCTAAGATTTTACAGTTGAAGCAGATGTATCACGCTACCTCTTTTGTATTAAAGTATTAAGACCTTAGGCCCCCGGACGAGCTCGACTGCCTTTTTGATTATCTCAGTATGATATGGATTACGCTTCCGAGTATGCTTTCCCCTTTTATCATACTATCTGGCACCGGGCCCGACTAGTCGGCCTGGGGACTCGCCGTCTTGCGCTATGAAATGCTCCCTAAAGTCACACAAGTAATGTGCTGCGCTCAAAACCGTCTCCTGCCGAAAGCTGCAGCTCGCAGAGCGACTGTTGGTAAGCAGGGGACGGGAAAAAACAAAGCGCACACATGAAAAACGGCTAAGGACTTAAGAGCTACGCATAGCCCAAGCCGGCTACCAGCCTCCCCTTACCGAGTCAATTCACGAGCAGTCGGCTCGCCGTCTCAATTTTCATCAAGAATAGCCGACTCTCGAAAGTCGGCCTATCGATTTCTAGCCAACTTGCTAAGATAGTCTGAACGACTAAGTACTTGCCTCCCTAAAGTAGCTGAGCACTTGACCGACGGCAGTCCGCAGAGCGGCTGCCCAGTCGGCAAGGCGGTAACTGAAGGAAGGCGGCAAAGGAAAAAGTCTAAAGAACAAAAGCAAGGAAAGGCGGAAATTTGATAAATATTTACCTAAGGCCCTTGGCCGAATACACCCAGTGGGTGGAATTGTTCGAATCTGACGAGTTTGTTAAGAGAGAACAACAAAGACAGATAAACAGAAGCGCTTTAGGGGGCGGCCTCCGGAGCTGGAGGATCGGAGGTGACAGCGGCGTCGGATGCCGGGGCAGTCGGTTGGGCAATCTCAGCTTGGTCGCCTCCGTGACGGCCGCTATCCTTGTGCGGCTCGCTGTCGGAGGCGCGATCGGCCGAGGCCGACTGTCTGCCTCGCTCCTCCGCGCCTCCTCCTCGCTCGTTCTCCGACTCGGCTCCCTCCTCTCAGCTGAGCCGATCACCTCCACGAGTCCTCCTCAGACTCGGTGCATCCCGAACCACTCCGGCGGCATTCTCCTCGCCGCCTTCGTCCGCCAGCACGAAGACACCGTGTCCATGTACTCGGTGATGGCCGCCGCGCGCTCGGCAAGGGCGCCTTCTACGGCCTCCAGCTCGGCCTGGGCCTCTGACCGGAATGCGGCCAGACGGTCCAGGTCCAGCCCTGGATACCACCCTTTGACGAACTCCAAGGCTCGGCGTGCTCCGGCACGAGCCGAGGAGCCCCTCCAAGCCTCAAAGCGACCGGCGGCGAGTGCGAAGAGTCGGCACCTCCGGCCACAGGGCGGCAACCACCTGGGCGCTGGCGCGTTGAAGACGGCACAGTAGGCGATGAGCAGGACGAAGACAAACCCCGATGCTCAGAAGCTGCTCGTCGATGGTTCGGGGCGCGGCGGCAATCACCGCCATTCGCCCTTCGCTTCCCGAGCCGCCGATGGTTGCAGAGGAACGCCTACAAGTGGCCGGAAAGAAGTCTGCCAAGATGTAAGGAAAGACATCGAAAACCTAAAATCAGCCCGGCTACGTAGTCGGAAACCAAAGAAGAGAAAAAAGAATTACCGCCGACGATAATTGGCGCCTTCCCGCGCTTCCGGAGCAGATTTTTTCGCTCGCCAGCTGCGTCGCCAGCAGGTCGCGCTCTTGGACGAGCTTGTCGCACTCCTCCTCCTTGGCGTGGCGTGCGGTGTTGTCCTCACCCAGCTGCTCCTGGAGGGCGGCGTTGGCACCTGAAGTTTGAAGGAAAAAGACAAGAACGTCATCAGTAAGGAAGGTCGCCAGGGAGATCCAGCAGTCGGCCTGAATCTCGGGATTATATTCATGAGCGCAAAAGCGCTTCAAGGAGAAGAAAGAAGGAAGGTCGCTGGAGATCCTGCCCGACCGCCAGCAGTCGGCCTGAATCTGGGATTACAGCTGCGGGAAGCGCCACGCCTCGCGAAGAAAGGAAGAATTGGCTCACCTCGCTTTCCGTCAGATCGGCGGTCCGCTTCCTCAGCTCTACAACATTGCGGTTGAAGGCAGTGGCGTGGAGATTGTGGTATTCCTGCAAAGCCGGCAAAGCAAAGTTAGCTTCGAGCTCACCGTAAGGAGTTCGAGTCGCCGTCAGCGGCGAGTTGACCCCGCACTGGGACTACACCGAGAGAAGGCGCTGCGCCTCCACGGAAAAAAGACAGAAACTAAAAAGGAAAACTGAAGCATACCCGGACGGAGGTCCGCAGGCCGATGCGCTGGTAGAGTTGAGGGCGCGTCTCTTTGGCGCAGCTTCGATCGACGCCCGTAAGGGCTGGTTCAGCAGCCGGTGCCGCTTTCACGCAGCCAGCCGATGGGTGCGGCACTTGAGGCCTCGACGCCCAAGTTCGCTGAAGCTTTGCGCGCCGTTTCCGAAGCTTGCGGCGCTGAGTTCGCCCTTCAATCCGCGCGCTACTGGCACGGCGACTGAAGAAGCAGCTGCGCCAACATCGCCCGCAGCCGGCGATCCTGCGGGTCCACCGCTATTTGCCATGCGCGGCTCAAGATGGAGGCGGCGGAGGCGGCGGAGGCGCGTGAGTATCCGAGCTCAAACGCCGCCGCCTCCTCCGTGAGAGGGTTCGCGGTGCCCACCTTCGGTCTGCCCTGTGAACTCGGGGCCAGCGCGCCGATGACAGCTGGGGACAAGCACGCTGATCGGCGACGCGACGCTCGGCATGCCGCTTGCATGCTGCAGTCTCGCCTCCAGCGCCACTGGCGCTGGGCCGCCTTCTCGGCCTGGCCTTCTCCAGCGGTCGGCCTCGCTCTCTCAAGGCGTTCAGGCCGCCGCCCCAAGGTCGGCGGCGGGATCAATCCGCCGTAGGTTAAGGCGACGTCTCCACCGACCCCATGACGGAGGGGATGGCGGCTCTCAAGGAGAGGGAGCCTAGAGAAGATTGGAAGGAAAATCAGAAAAGACTCATGCGAGATCCAGAAAAGAAATGAAAGAGTAAGAAGACTCACGAAGAAACTAGCGGCGGCCTTCACTTCCTTCCGGAAGCGGTTACCTCGCGCCGCCTCCTCCCACTTGGTCGCGCGCTGCTGCCCCTTGAACTTTTGACTTGCCGGGCACACTGCCCGGCGTGACGCTTCACCGCTTGGTGAGGGGCCGCTGGGTGGCGGCGGACGACTTACCACGCCGACGTCTTCGCCTGGCCGGCGAAAGGTCGCCGACGCCTAAGGCCGCCGTTTACCCTTCTCCGCCGCTTTCGAGATCGCTCAGCGCCGCTGCCCCCAAGTCGGGTCGTCGACGCCGCTGGCCTCGCGACCTGGGGACATAGTCGCTGGTTTTTTGTGGCGCCGCGGGCGCCGTGGAGAGGGTTCTCGCCGTAAGATGCCAACAAAGATCAAAGCTCAAGTCGACGCAAATAAGATCGAGCTGCGCAGACGGTGCGATTTTACCATTGAGGGGGTTGTCGCGCGAGTACGGTTTCCTGTCAACCGCCATCCGTGGAACCCGCGCGGGCGATGTGGTTCACTGTTCGCCACCTCCCACGCCGCATGTCCCTCGTGCACAGCCGCTCGGATCGTGGGCGGCCGCCATCCGCGATGAGGTGAGGCCGCCTTGAGTGGAAGAACCCGCGCGCCACGGCGCGCCGTAAGATCGAGGCGACGAGCCCCTCCGACCGCAAAGATGACTCGGAGCCGTGCACGCGCCGCTTCCGGAGGTCGAAGTGACTTGGACCGATGGGACCAATCGCCAGCCGCCAACCGCTCGGGTCGAAGGCGGCAGATTGACCTAGTCGCCATCAAAGGAGATGTTCTTCACGAGAAATAGGATTTCTGCCACATCTTCACCGACTTCACCAACGGATGGGCGGAAAAGGATTGTCGGCCGCCGAGCGCCGCATCCGCGATGTAGGTGCCAGACCGAGCCGAGCACGCCGCGCCTCGAGTGCCGAAGTTTTGCCGAGAAGAACTCCCCCCACAGCTCGAGGGTGGGGAGAACACCGATGTAGCCTTCGCACAGGGTGGCGAAGGCGGAGAGAAGCACCACCGCGTTGGGGGTGAGGTGGTGCGGCTGTAGCTTGTGGAACTCGAGAAACGAGCGGAAGAATCCGCTCGCCGGAAGCCCCAGCCCGCGGCCACAGCCACAGCGGATGCCAACCGAGCGCGGCCACAGCGGATCCGCTCGAGGGCCGAGGCGCGGTAATGGTGGGCCCCACCTGACGGCCCGTCCCGTCACGCGCGTGGGTAGGCAGACTATCGCCACCACGTGGCGCCACAGGATAGGACCGTCTCAATAATGACGGGGAAGCGTGACCGATACGCCGCCTGCTTTTCCCGCCAGAATCGGGCGTAACAGCGCCCTCGCGAACAAGTCCGACTTCGGCAGGCGCCCAGCAACA
This sequence comes from Aegilops speltoides, assembly GCA_021437245.1. Lineage (NCBI taxonomy): Eukaryota > Viridiplantae > Streptophyta > Magnoliopsida > Poales > Poaceae > Aegilops > Aegilops speltoides. The sequence goes on from JAHHZJ010002389.1 coordinate 88,984, forward strand.
GCTGCCAGTCTCGTGAGTCGGCATAAGGAGAAATGAAATGTTGAAGCCCTCGAGGTGGCACCCGCCGGGCTTCACCAGCTTCGGGACTATCTGTCAGAGTAATGGGCCACGGTAGGCCAACCTGGGACCCATGATCTTTCAAGAGATCGGGCAAGCCGCCTCAGCCTCAAGGCCCCACCGGGCGACCTTCGAGGATCCCGCAGATCCCAAATTCCGGCGACCTTCGAGAGGCCGAGTCCTAGACCGCGACTCGAGCAAGCCGACTGGTTTGCGACCTTCGGGGCCGACTATGGAGTCGGCCCACGACCTTCTCAAGACCGATGCAGGTACGCCTCGACGTGGCTGCCCTTCCGGCAAGACGAAGGGTGGGTATGGCTACAAAGGAGCCGAGACGCGGAAGATCTCCGGTGAGGCGCGGAATCAGCTGCCATGCCCTCGACCAGCATACAAGGCACGGGCACCGTGCCCACGATGGCGGCGCGTACGCCCGAAGATCGCCGGGCCCTTCCGCTGGGAGAGTAGAAGACGCAGAGTGCTTGAGTCGGCCCGTGGGAGTCGGCCTCCCAGAGTCGGCCGCCTCGCCAGGCCTCGCAAGCCATAAACCAGATTGACGGGAATGGTGACATGTTGATCGCTCGACAGACGGCAACACTGCTCCCACGACCCCACGACCGAGCTGCGCACATCAGGAGCGTGCGCAAGATGCTTCAAGTTTGTTCATGGGCCCGCCAACAAGGGCCCCGTGGCCGGGCAGAAGGGCGGCGACACGAGAGAGATAGTGGGGCCGCATGACCCACTGGGCCATTACATTGTACTCGGGTAGGCCTATATAAAACCCCCGGGCAGCCATGCAAAGGGTCGGGCCTTGATAGGTTTTAGACTCATAGCAAGCAGGGGAGAGAGCCAGCCTTGCCCCCTCCTCGCCTCAAACAGCTCCAGAGCACCTTTGTATTATCATCCCATAGTGATCATGCGGAGACCTCTGCAGAGCAGCAGAGGTGTTATCTCCCGGAGAGCCCCAAGTTGGTAAGATTCTTTGCCAGGCATGTCCGCGCCCATCCTGCTTCTCTGTGCACCGCGACGCTCTACTCGCCCCCCACCATGATAAGCCACCATTGGCATATGTCGATCCAACCCCGATGCCTCCCACTCACTTTCTTGTTAATACAAAGCTTTCCAAAAGTCTCAGATAAAACCATATGCCTTGATCAACTCATCAAAGCGTATATTCCAACTCCGAGATGCTTGCACCAGTCCATTGATGGATTGCTGGAGCTTGCACACTTTGTTAGCATCTTTAGGATTGACAAAACCTTCTGGTTGCATCATATATTGAATGAAATATGCCCTAGAGGCAATAATAAAGTTATTATTTATTTCTTATATCATGATAAATGTTTATTATTCATGCTAGAATTGTATTAACCGGAAACATAATACATGTGTGAATATATAGACAAAAGTATGTCACTAGTATGCCTCTACTTGACTAGCTTGTTAATCAAAGATGGTTATGTTTCCTAACCATGAACAAGGAGTTGTTATTTGATTAACAAGATCACATCATTAGTTGAATGATCTGATTGACATGACCCATTCCGTTAGCTTAGCACCGATCGCTTAGTATGTTGCTATTGCTTCCTTCATGACTTATACATGTTCCTATGACTATGAGATTATGCAACTCCTGCACACGGAGGAACACTTTGTGTGCTACCAAACGTCACAACGAATCGGGTGATTATAAAGGTGCTCTACAGTGTCTCCAAAGGTACTTGTTGAGTTGGCGATTTTGAGATTAGGATTTGTCATCCAATGTCGGAGAGGTATCTCTGGGCCTCTCGTAATGCACATCACTTAAGCCTTGCAAGCATTGCAACTAATGAGTTAGTTGTAGATGATGTATTACGAACGAGTAAAGAGACTTGCCGGTAACGAGATTGAACTAGGTATTGATACCGACGATCGAATCTCTCGCAAGTAACATACCGATGACAAAGGAACAACGATGTTGTTATGCGGTCTGACCGATAAAGATCTTCGAGAATATGTAGGAACCAATATGGGCATCCGTGTCCCGCTATTGGTTATTGACCGAGACGGTCTCGTCATGTCTACATTGTTCTCGAACCGTAGGGTCCGTGACGCTTAAGGTTTCGATGATGCTTATATTATGAGTTTATGTATTTTGATGTACCAAGGTTGTTCGAGTCCCGGATGTGATCACGACATGACGAGGAGTCTCAAATGGTCGAGACATAAAGATTGATATATTGGACGGATATATTTGGACACCGGAAAGGTTCCGATGAGATTGGGATTATACCGAGTTCCGGAGGTTACCGAACCCCGGTAAGTATATGGGCCTTATTGGGCCTTAGTGGAAGGGAGGAAGAAGGAGAAGGAGGGGCGCGCCCCAAGCCCAATCCGACTGGGAGGGGGCCGCCCCCTTCCTTCCTCCTCCCCCTTCCTTCCTCTCCTACTCCTAATAGAAAGGGGGCCAAACCTACTTGGAGTAGGTTTCCTCCTCAGGGCGCCGCCCCTCTTGGCCGGCCCCTCCTCCTCCCTCCTTTATATACGGGGAGGGGGCACCCATAGACACACAAGTTGATCATCGTGATCGCTCTTAGCTATGTGCGGTGCCCCTCCACGATATTACACCTCGGTCATATTGTAGCGGTGCTTAGGCGAAGCCTCGCGACAGAGAACATCAAGATCGCCACCACGCCGTCAGGTCGACGGAACTCCTCCCCAAGCTCGCTGGATCGGAGTTCGGGTGCGCCATCGAGCTGTACGTGTGTCAAGAACTCGGAGGTGCCGGAGTAACGGTGCTTGGATCGGTTGGACCGGAAGACGACGACTACTTCCTCTACGCTGCGTCAACGCTTCCGCTTCGGGTCTACGAGGGTACGAGACAACACTCTCCCTCTCGCTGCTATGCATCACCATGATCTTGCGCAGCGAGGAAATTTTTGAAATTACTACGCTCCCCAACAAAGGGCATCCGAGCCTAGGTTTTATGGTTTGATGTTATATGCACGAGTAGAACACAAGTGAGTTGTGGGCGATATAAGTCATACCGCTTACCAAAGATGTCATACTTTGGTTCGGGCGGTATTGTTGGATGAAGCGCCCGACCGACATTACGCAGACGCTTACGCGAGACTGGTTTTACCGCCGTGTTTTGCACACATGTGACTAGCGGGTGTCGGCCCAACTTTAGTTGAACTGAGTGGCTACGCCCGTCCTTGCGAAGGTTAAAACAGCATCAACTTGACAAACTATCGCTGTGGTTTTGATGCGAGGTGAGATTGGTTCTTGCTTAAGCCCGTAGCAGCCACGTAAAACTTGCAACAACAAAGTAGAGGACGCCTAACTTGTTTTTGCAGGCATGTTGTGATGTGATATGGCCAAGACATGATGCTATATTTTATTGTATGAGATGATCATGTTTTGTAACCGGTTATCGGCAATCGCAGGAGCCATATGGTTGTCGCTTATTGTATGAAATGCAACGCCTGTAATTGCTTTACTTTATCACTAAGCGTAGCGATAGTCGAGAAGCAATAGATGGCGAAACGACAACGATGCTACGATGGAGATCAAGGTGTCGCGCCGGTGATGATGGTGATCATGATGGTGCTTCGAGATGGAGATCACAAGCACAAGATGATGATGGCCATATCATATCACTTATATTGATTGCATGTGATGTTTATCCTTTATGCATCTTATCTTGCTTTGATTGACGGTAGCATTTTAAGATGATCTCTCACTAAAATTATCAAGAAGTGTTCTCCCCGAGTATGCACCGCTGCCAAAGTTCGTCGTGCCTGCACACCACGTGATGATCGGGTGTGATAAGCTCCACGTCCATCTACAACGGGTGCAAGCCAGTTTTGCACACGCAGAATACTCAAAGTTAAACTTGACGAGCCTAGCATATGCAGATATGGCCTCGAACACGGAGACCGAAGGTCGAGCGTGAATCATATAGTAGATATGATCAACATAAGATGTTCACCATTGAAAACTACTCCATCTCACGTGATGATCGGTTATGGTTTAGTTGATTTGGATCACGTGATCACTTAGATGACTAGAGAGATGTCTGCCTAAGTGGGAGTTCTTAAGTAATATGATTAATTGAACTTAAATTTATCATGAACTTAGTACCGATAGTATCTTGCTTGTCTATGTTGATTGTAGATAGATGGCCCGTGCTGTTGTTCCGCTGAATTTTAATGCCTTGAGAAAGCTAAGTTGAAAGATGATGGTAGCAACTACGGATCGGGTCCGTGAATTTGAGGATTATCCTCATTGCTGCACGTAAAAATTACGCCCCGAAGCACCGCCTGGTGCCAGTGCTCGCCGCGATGCAACCGACGACGTTAAGAACGCTCGCAGAGCAAAGTCGATGACTACTCGATAGTTCAATGTGCCATGCTTTACGGCTTAGAACCGGACTTCAACGACGCTTTTGAACGCCATGGAGCATATGAGATGTTCCAGAGTTGAAGTTAATATTCCGTAAGAATGCCCGGATTGAGAGATATGAAGTCTCCAATAAGTTCTATAGCTGCAAGATGGAGGAGAATAGTTCACAAGGAGCACATACTCAAGATGTCCGGGTATTGTAATCACTTGATTCAACCGGGAGTTACTCTTCCGATGATAGCGTCATTGATGAATTCTCCAATCACTTCCACCAAGCTACAAGAGCTTCGTGATGAACTATAATATGCAAGGGATGGATAAGACGATTCCCGAGCTCTTCGCAATGCTAAAGGCTGCGGAGGTAGAAATCAAGAAGGAGCATCAAGTGTTGATGGTCAACAAGACCACTAGTTTCAAGAAAAGGGCAAAGGGAAGAAGAAGGAACTTCAAGAAGAACAGCAAACAAGTTGCTGCTCAAGAGAAGAAACCCAAGTCTGGACCTAAGCCTAAATCGAGTGCTTCTACCGCAAGCGCATCGTCATCGAAGCGGAACTGCCCCAAGTATTTGGCGGATAAGAAGGATGGCAAGGTGAACAAAGGTATATGTGATATACATGTTATTGATGTGTACCTTACTAGAGCTCGCAGAGCACTGGTATTTGATACTCGGTTCTCTGCTAATATTTGCAACTCAAACAGGACTACGGATTGCTTAACACCGCAAAGGACGAGGTGACGGCGCGCTGGGAAATGGTTCCAAAGTCGATGTGATCGCGGTCGGCACGCTACCTCTACATCTACCTTCGGATTAGTATTAGACCTAAATAATTGTTATTTGGTGCCGCGCTGAGCATGAACATTATATCTGGATCTTGTTTGATGCAGACGGTTATTCATTTAAATCGAGAATAATGGTTGTTCTATTTATATGAGTAATATCTTTATGGTCATGCACCCTTGAAGAGTGGTCTATTTTGATGAATCTCGATAGTAGTGATACACATATTCATAGTGTTGAAGCCAAAAGATGCAGAGTTGATAATGATAGTGCAACTTATTTGTGGCATCGCCGCTTAGGTCATATCGGTGTAAAGCGATGAAGAAACTCCATACCGATGGACTTTTGGAACCACTTGATTATGAATCACTTGGTACTTATGTAACCGTGCCTCATGGGCAAGATGACCAAAACACCGCTTCTCCCGTACTATGGAGAGAGCAACAGATTTGTTGGAAATCATACATACGTATGTATGTGGTCCGATGAATGTTGAGGCTCGTGGAGGATATCGTTATTTTCTCACCTTCACAGATGATTTAAGCAGATATGGGTATATCTACTTAATGAAGCATAAGTCTGAAACATTTGAAAAGTTCAAAGAATTTCAGAGTGAAGTTGAAAATCATCGTAACAAGAAAATAAAGTTTCTACGATCCGATCGTGGAGGAGAATATTTGAGTTACGAGTTTGGTCTACACTTAAAACAATGTGGAATAGTTTCAAGAACTCACGCCACCCGAACACCACAACAGAATGGTGTGTCCGAACGTCGAATCGTATTTTACTTGATATGGTGCGATCTATGATGTCTCTTATAGATTTACCGCTATCGCTTTGGGGTTATGCTTTAGAGACGGCCACATTCACATTAAATAGGGCACCATCAAAACTGCTGAGACGACACCTTATGAACTATGGTTTGGCAAGAAACCAAAGTTGTCGCTTAAAGTTTGGGGCTGCGATGCTTATGTGAAAAGCTTCAACCCGATAAGCTCGAACCCAAATCGGAGAAATGTGTCTTCATAGGATACCCAAAGGAGACAGTTGGGTACACCTTCTATCACAGATCCAAGGCAAGACATTCGTTGTTAAGAATGGATCCTTTCTAGAGAAGGAGTTTCTCTCAAAGAAGTGAGTGGGAGGAAAGTAGAACTTGATGAGGTAACTGTACCTACTCCCTTGTTGGAAAATAATACATCACAGAACCGTTTTCGTGACGTCAAAACCAACTAGTGAGGAAGTTGATGATGATGATCATAGAACTTCAGATCAAGTTAATACAGAACCTCGTAGGTCAAACAGAGTAAGATCCGCACCTGAGTGGTACGGTAATCCTATTCTGGAAGTCATGCTACTAGATCATGATGAACCTACGAACTATGAAGAAGCGATGGTGAGCCCAGATTCCGCAAAATGGCTTGAAGCCATGAAATCTGAGATGGGATCCATGTATGAGAACAAAGTATGGACTTTGGTTGACTTGCCCGATGGTCGGCAAGCAATTGAGAATAAATGGATCTTCAAGAAGAAGACTGACGCTGACGGTAATGTTACTGTTTACAAAGCTCGACTTGTTGCAAAAGGTTTTCGACAAGTTCAAGGGGTTGACTACGATGAGACCTTCTCACCCGTAGCGATGCTTAAGTCTGTCCGAATCATGTTAGCAACTGCCGCATTTTATGATTATGAAATCTGGCAAATGGATGTAAAAACTGCATTCCTGAATGGATTTCTGGAGGAAGAGTTGTATATGATGCAACTAGAAGGTTTTATCGATCCAAAGGGAGCTAACAAAGTGTGCAAGCTCCAGCGATCCATTTATGGCTGGTGCAAGCCTCTCGGAGTTGGAATAAACGTTTTGATAGTGTGATCAAAGCATTTGGGTTTATATGCACTTTTGGAGAAGCTTGATTTACAAGAAAGTGAGTGGGAGCTCAGAGCATTTCTAATATTATATGTGGATGACATATTATTGATTGGAAATGATATAGAATTTCTGGATAGCATAAAAGGATACTTGAATAAAAGTTTTTCAATGAAAGACCTCGTGAAGCTGCTTACATATTGGGCATTAAGATCTATAGAGATAGATCAAAACGCTTAATTGACTTTCACAAAGCACATACCTTGACAAAGTTTTGAAGAAGTTCAAAATGGATCAAGCAAAGAAAGGGTTCTTGCTCTGATTGCAAGGTGTGAAGTTGAGTAAGACTCAAAGCCCCACCACGCAGAAGATAGAGAGAAAATGAAAGATGTTCCCTATGCTTCAGCCATAGGCTCTATCATGTATGCAATGCTGTGTACTGCACTGATGTGTGCCTTGCTATAAGTTTAGCAGGAGGTACCAAAGTAATCCAGAGTGGATCATCGACAGCGGTCAAGAACATCCTGAAGTACCGAAAAGGACTAAGGATATGTTTTCGATATGGAGGTGACAAAGAGCTCATCGTAAATGGTTACGTTGATGCAAGCTTTGACACCGATCCGACGATTCTAAATCGCAAACCGGATACGTGTTTACATTAAACGGTGGAGCTGTCATTGGTGCAGTTCAAAGCAAAGCGCCGTGGTGGGATCTACATGTGAAGCGGAATACATAGCTGCTTCGAAGCAGCCAATGAAGGAGTCTGGATGAAGGAGTTCATATCCGATCTAGGTGTCATACCTAGTGCATCGGGTCCAATGAAAATCTTTTGTGACAATATCGAGCGATTGCCTTAGCAAAGGAATCCAGATTTCACAAGAGAACCAAGCACATCAAGAGACGCCTCAATTCCATCCGGATCTAGTCCGTGGGAGACATAGAGATTTGTAAGATACATACGGATCTCAATGTTGCAATCTGCTGACTAAGCCTCTTCCACGAGCAAAACATGATCAACACCAAGACTCCATGGGTGTTAGAATCATTACTATGTAATCTAGATTATTGACTCTAGTGCAAGTGGGAGATCAAGGAAATATGCCCTAGAGGCAATAATAAAGTTATTATTTATTTCCTTATATCATGATAAATGTTTATTATTCATGCTAGAATTGTATTAACCGGAAACATAATACATGTGTGAATATATAGACAAACAGAGTGTCACTAGTATGCCTCTACTTGACTAGCTTGTTAATCAAAGATGGTTATGTTTCCTAACCATGAACAAGGAGTTGTTATTTGATTAACAAGATCACATCATTAGTTGAATGATCTGATTGACATGACCCATTCCGTTAGCTTAGCACCGATCGCTTAGTATGTTGCTATTGCTTCCTTCATGACTTATACATGTTCCTATGACTATGAGATTATGCAACTCCTGCTTACGGAGGAACACTTTGTGTGCTACCAAACGTCACAACGAATCGGGTGATTATAAAGGTGCTCTACGTGTGTCTCCAAAGGTACTTGTTGAGTTGGCGATTTCGAGATTAGGATTTGTCACTCCCAATGTCGGAGAGGTATCTCTCGGCCCTCTCGGTAATGCACATCACTTAAGCCTTGCAAGCATTGCAACTAATGAGTTAGTTGTGAGATGATGTATTACGGAACGAGTAAAGAGACTTGCCGTAACGAGATTGAACTAGGTATTGATACCGACGATCGAATCTCGGCAAGTAACATACCGATGACAAAGGGAACAATGTATGTTGTTATGCGGTTCGACCGATAAAGATCTTCAGAGAATATGTAGGAACCAATATGGGCATCCAAGTCCCGCTATTGGTTATTGACCGAGACATGTCTCGGTCATGTCTACATTGTTCTCGAACCGTAGGGTCCGCACGCTTAAGGTTTCATGATGCTTATATTATGAGTTTATGTATTTTGATGTACCAAGGTTGTTCGAGTCCCTGATGTGATCACGGACATGACGAGGAGTCTCAAATGGTCGAGACATAAAGATTGATATATTGGACGGATATATTTGGACACCGAAAGGTTCCGGATGAGATTGGGATTATACCGAGTTCCGGAGGTTACCGAACCCCCGGTAAGTATATGGGCCTTATTGGGCCTTAGTGGAAGGGAGGAAGAAGGAGCAAAGGAGGGGCGCCCCCAAGCCCAATCCGACTGGGAGGGGGCCGCCCCCTTCCTTCTTTCCTCCCCCCTTCCTTCCCTCTCCTACTCCTAATAGAAAGGGGGCCAAACCTACTTGGAGTAGGTTTGCTCCCTAGGGCGCCTCCTCCCTTGGCCGGCCCCTCCTCCCTCCCTCCTTTATATACGGGGGGGGCACCCATAGACACACAAGTTGATCATCGTGATCGATCGCTTAGCCGCAGCGGTGCCCTCCACGATATTACACCTCGTCATATTGTAGCGGTGCTTAGGCGAAGCCTCGCGACGCTTGAACATCAAGATCGCCACCACGCCGTCAGGCCGACGAAACTCCTCCCCGCACTCTCGCTGGATCGGAGTTCAAAAGCGCCATCGAGCTGTACGGTGTCAAGAACTCGGAGGTGCCGGAGTAACGGTGCTTGGATCGGTTGGACCGAAGACGACGACTACTTCCTCTACGCTAAGGCCAACGCCTCGCTTCGGGTTCACGAGGGTACGAGACAACACTCTCCTCTCGCTGCTATGCATCACCATGATCTTGCGGTGCGAGGAAATTTTTTGAAATTACTACGCTCCCCAACATATACAACTCTTCTTTAATAAATCCATTATGGAATGTAGTTTTGACATCCATTTGCCAGATTTCATAAAATGTGGCAATTGCTAACATGATTCGGACAGACTTAAGCATCGATACGAGTGAGAAAATCTCATGGTATTCAACATCTTGAATCTTGTCAAAAAAAACCTTTTTGCGACAAGTCGAGCTTTGTAGATAGTAACACTACTATCAACGTCCGTCTTCCTCTTGAAGATCCATTTATTTCCTATGGCTTGCCGATCATCGGGCAAGTCCACCAAAGTCCACACTTTGTTCTCATACATGGGTCCTATCTCAGATTTCATGGCCTCCAGCCATTTTATGGAATCTGGGCTCATCATCGCTTCCTCATAGTTTGCAGGTTTATCATGGTCTAGTAACACGACTTTCGAATAGGATTACCATACCACTGGTGCGGACCGGTGCACTCGAAGACCCACGAGGTTTCAGAGTAACTTGATCCAAGTTTCATGATCATCATCATTAGCTTCCTCACTAATTGGTGTAGGAATCACGAACTGATTTCTGTGATGAACTACTTCCACTTCGGGAGAAGGTACAAATTACCTTATCAAGCTTCTACTTTCCTCCCACTCACTTCTTTTCGAGAGAAACTCCTTCTAGAAAGGATCCATTTTTAGCAACGAATATCTTGCCTTCGGATCTGTGATAGAAGGTGTACCCAACAGTTTCCTTTATGTATTCTATGAAGGCGCATTCCGATTTGGGTTTGAGCTCCTCAGATGAAACTTTTTCACATAAGCATCGAGTCTCAAACTTTAAGAAAACGCATAACTTGGGTTTCTTGCTAAACCACAATTCATATGGTGTCGCTCAACGGATTTAGATGGTGCCCTTTAACGTGAATGAAGTTGTTCTAATGCATAACCCCAAAACAATAGTGGTAAATCAGTAAGAAACATCATAGATTGCACCATATCCAATAAAGTGCGGTTACGATGTTCGACACACCATAACGCTGTGGTGTTCTGTGGCGGAGCTGTGAAACTATTCCACATTGTTTTAATTGAAGACCAAACTCAGAACTCAAATATTCGCCTCCACGATCAGATCGCAGAAACTTTATTTTCTTGTTACGATGATTTTCAACTTCACTCTAAAATTTTTGAACCTTTCAACTATTTCAGACTTATGTTTCAGCAAGTAGATATACCCATATCTCGCTCAAATCATCTGTGAAGGTTAGAAAATAACGATATTTTGCCATGAGCCTTCATACTCATTGTTCGCATACATCAAGATGTATTATTTCCAACAAGTTAGTAGCTCGCTCCATTGTTCAAGAACGGAGTTTTAGTCATCTTGCCCAAAAGGCACAGTTCGCAAGTATCAAATGATTCATAACCAAGTGATTCCAAAATCCATCTTTATGGAGTTTCTTCATGCGCTTTTACAATCGATATGACTCCAAACGATAGTGCCACAAATAAGTTGCACTATCATTATTAACTTTGCATCTTTTGGCATCAATATTATGAATATGTGTATCACTACGATCGAGATCCAACAAACTATTTTCATTGGGTGTATGACCATTGAAGGTTTTATTCATGTAAATGTAAACAACAATTATTCTCTCGATTTTAAATGAATAACCTTATTGCAATAAACATGATCAAATTGTATTCATGCTCAATGCAAACGCCAAATAACATTTATTTAGGTTTAACACTAATCCCAAAAGTATAGGAGTAAAGGATGATGATCATATCAATCTTGGAACTACTTCCAACACTCATTGTCACTTCCTTCAACTAGTCTCTCGCTTATTTCAGAATCCCTGCTTCGAAGTTACTAATCTTAGCAATCTAACAATTATCAAATACTGTGGGCTACTATAAACACTAGTAAGGCACACATCAAACACCTGATATCAAATATACCCTTGTTCACTTTGCCATCCTTCTTATCCATCAAATATTTAGGGCATTTCGCCCAAAGGACTATTTCCTTGCAAGTGTAAGCACTCCGCCAGGCTTTGGTCCAGCTTTTGTCTTCTTCACGGAGTCACAACTTGTTTGCCATTCTACTTGAAGTTTCTTTTCTTTCCCTTCTTCTTTTCTTGAAACTAGTGGTCTTGTCAATCATCAACACTTGATGCTCTTTCTGATTTCTACCTTCGCTGATTTCAACATCACGTAAGAGTTTGGGAATCGTTGGCCATCCCTTGCATTATAGTTCATCACGAAGTTCCACTAACTTGGTGATGGTGACTAGAGAACTCGCCAATCACTATCTTATCTGGAAGATTAACTCCCACTTGATTCAAGCGATTGTAGTACTGAGACAATCTAAGCACTTGCTCTCTAGTTGAGCAATTCTCCTCCATCTTTTAGCTATAGAACTTGTTGGAGACTTCATATCTCTCAACTCGGTATTTGCTTGAAATATTAACTTCAATTCCTCGAACATCTCATATGGTCCATGACGCTCAAAACATCTTTGAAGTCCCGATTCTAAGTCGTTACATTGTGCACTAAACTATCAAGTAGTCATCATATTGAGCTAGCCAAACGCTCATAACGCCGTGACCGCTTCCCGCAATAGGTTTGTCACCTAGCGTGCATCAAGGACATAATTCTTCAGGCAAAGAATGAGGATAAACCTCGATCACGGATCCAATCTGCATCATTGCTACTAACATCTTTCAACACAGTTTTCTAGGAACATATCAAAATAAACATACGAAAAGCAACAACGCGAGCTATTGATCTATAAACATAATTTGCAAAATACTACCAGACTAAGTTCATGATAAATTAAAGTTCAATTAATCATATTACTTAAGAACTCCCACTTAGATGTATCATCTCTAGTCATCTAAGTGATCAGTGATCCAAATCAACTAAACCATGTCCGATCATCACGTGAGATGGAGTAGTTTTCAATGGTGAACATCACTATGTTGATCATATCTACTATATGATTCACGCCGACCTTTTGGTCTCCGTGTTCCGAGGCCATATCTCAGATATGCTAGGCTCGCCAAGTTTAACCTGAGTATTCCACGCGGTGCAACTGCTTTTGCACCCGCTGTATTTGAACGTAGAGCCTATCACACCCGATCATCACGTGGTGTCTCAAAGACAAAGAACTTTCGCAAGGTGCATACTCTCAGGAGAACACTTCTTGATAATTTAGTGAGAGATCATCTTAAATGCTACCGCCAATCAAAACAGTAATAAGATGTATAAATGATAAACATCATATGCAATCAAAATATGTGACATGATATGGCCATGATCATCTTGCGCCTTTGATCTCCATCTCCAAAGTATCACATGATCTCTATCGCCACCGCACGACACCATGATCTTCATCATCTTTATCTATATCAATGTGTCGTCACATGGTCGCCTCGCCAACTATTGCTCCTCAAGAACTATTGCTATCGATAGCGTATAAAGTAAAGCAATTATTTGGCACTTGCATCTTATGCAAC
>JAHHZJ010002390.1:0-27924 GCA_021437245.1 Aegilops speltoides
TGAGGAGTCTGGACTAGGGGTGTCAGGATGGCGGACAATCACTATCCACGGACTCCCAGACTACGAATAGAAGATTGAAGACTCGGCTCGTGTCGGAAGGTACTTTCCTTGGCGTGGAAGGCAAGCTTGGCGTCTGGATATGTAGATCTCCTACCATTGTAACCGACTCTGTGTAACCCTAGCCTCTCCGGTGTCTATATAAACCGGAGGGCTTTAATCCGTAGGACACAACATTACATCTCAACAATCATACCATAGGCTAGCTTCTAGGGTTTAGCCTCCTTGATCTCGTGGTAGATCTACTCTTGTACTACCCATATCATCAATATTAATCAAGCGGGGCGTAGGGTATTACCTCCATCGAGAGGGCTGAACACAGGTAAAAACATTGTGTCCCTCATCTCCTGTTACCATCCGCCTAGGCCTGCGATTCGGGACCCCCTACCGAGATCCGCGGTTTGACACCGACATTGGTGCTTTCATTGAGAGTTCCTCTGTGTCGTCGCCGATAGAGCGGATGCCTTTACCCGTCTTCAAGGACGGTGTTTTCACCGGAGGGGCTTTGGCCGCTGGTCAAACAATCCGGCTAGGTGGCTTTCTTATGACCGCCTGTCCGGCCGCCGCTTCGGCAATGACTTCTCAAGTCATCAAAAGCAATCTTCGCGTCAGCCCTAAAGCTGCCGAACAATTATATCCAATTGAGCTCTCGTCTGTTAACGAGCTCTTGTATCGCATCGCCGCATACAGGATGCATAGCGGACTACAATCAGATTGGGCTTAAAACCGATCTGAGAGAGATTAACTCTCCCCAGGCTACCCACCACGTCGAAGTGGTAGAAGAACAATTCGGCAACTCATTGCCGTTGTTGAAAACAATCTGTGTCCGGATTCCCGAACCGTCCATCCAGTTCAGCGGAGAGCGGACCACTGATCAAGCATTGAACCTAAAATCATGCGTCGCTCCGGACTCGCTGGGCTGTCCCCAGCAAATCAAGCTTCCGAATCCGGAAGTCCCTCGTCCTTTGAGCCCAAAGATGGGCGGGGATCGATTTTACTCCACCCACCCGCCCGGACATATCGACCTATCTCTAATTCGGCAAGAGCCCTCGAAGCGATTACATCATTCTTGGGCGATTCCTCCTGGTTATGGGCGGGATAAAGGACCGCCGAGAGGAAAACACAATCTCAATCTTACGCAATAAGCGCACGGACAAGGGAATCTGAGCGCCATTGATAAATCGCAAGATTACGCGTTTTTCGATCTGGCGTCCATAATCTGAAAATCTTGTGCGATGGAAAGTTTCGGAAAACCGAAAATCAATTTTGGGATAATCCGCCCCGAGCCCAGCAGAAGGCGCCTCACAATCAGGCCCGGATGCAAAATCCAAAAGAGAAACCCGGCAAGGAAGCGGAACCGTCTTTGGAGGGATGGCTCAACGGCCCCTGTAAACTTCATAATACAGGGGGAGCTATCCCAACACACAGCCTTCAAGCATGTTGGATACTAGGCAGGTGGCCAAAAGTGGCGAAGAGCTTCTAGCTCCAGAAAACCACTCCAGCAATACCATACGGTCTCAGCAGTCTTGAGACTTTAGCATCAAATAATATCAACGAACAATCAGCGAACTTCGCGAAGTCTACCAAGCAGCAGCAGCAAATCCATGGGCGACACGGCTATCACCTTGATGCCGGTGACGAGCCCACATCTTGAACTACGAGCCCGGCCGCTGGTACTTAGTCCCATAGTGGGCGGACTTTCGTGACAAAAGTCCTAATGGGGGCGGCAGCGGACTAAAAGCTCATTCTGAGAAACCTGCGAAAAATGGAAATCGATTGGGCCGTATTGAGCGAAGCGGCACAACCTTGGGGAATAATACCTGGCAGGAAGCCGCTGCCGGAAAAATCACACTCGATGTGGTGTTCGGCTCTCCGGACAATTACAGATCGAAGAGGTCACGTTCGGTGGCCCGTTCATGGCGGCTATCCGCCATATTAGGGCGAAGGCATTCACAATCTTCAAGCAATACCTCATTACGGGTACATGAAGCTAAAATGCAGGCGGCGGAATAATCACTCTTGTTAGTGATCCGGACACAGCACTCGCGCCAAAAACAAGACAGCCGCACTAGCCCTCGAAGCACTATCCGAAGCCTTAGCGGCGGAGGAACTCACCGTCTTTGCGCTCTCTGTAAACAGGGGCGATGTGATACTTGATAAAAGATCCAAGTCCACCTCCTTCAAATCAGCAGATGAGATAGTTAAATTTCAGGTCCACCAGCGGACCCAACAAAAGCGGCCTCCATCGGGCACGGTTGAACCCGAAGTTGGCGCGCACTATGCGATTTCCTTCCGGGAAAATTGGGACATCTTAAGCAGCACCCTTGAGACATGCCGGAATCTCGCGGGTTGGCGGTACAGCCTAAACATCCTAAAGCGATTCAAGCCGAGTCAAGCAGGCTCTTGACGATTTTCGAGCCCAAGAGGCGAGCAATGGGAGAAGAAGCTAGCCAAGTTATTGGAAGCGGATTCATTAGAGACATTAAACATCGGTGGCTAGCAAATTTGGTGATGGTACCAAAGAAAGATAAATCCTGGCGCCTCTGTGTCGACTTCAAAGACCTCAATAAGGCTTGCCCAAAGGATCCTTTCCCCCTCCCCCGCATCGATCTAATTATCGACGCCACGGCAGGACACGACTCGTTGTGCTTCCTGGACGCATACTCCAGCTATCATCAAATCAATATGGCGGAAGAAGATCAAGCCGCAACAACATTTATTACTCCATACGGACCATTCTACTTCAACACGATGCCCTTCGGACTCAAAAACGCCGGCGCAACATATTAGCACATGATTCAAACATGTCTAGCTACCCAGATATGCAAAACAGTCGAGGCATACATAGACGACGTAGTCGTCAAAACAAAACACATCGAAACTTTAGTAGACGACTTGAGGCTCACATTCGACAACCTTAGAGCATACGACATCAAGCTGAATCCGGAAAAATGTGTTTCCGGTGTACCAGCCGGAAAGCTGCTGGGCTTCATCGTATCCGGTAGAGGAATTGAAGCAAATCCGGCCAAAATCCGGGCTCTATCACAGTTGGATATTCCAAAAGACCTCAAGCAAATACAAAAGTTAACGAGGATGCGTGGCAGCCCTAAGCCGTTTGTCTCCCGTTTAGGAGAGAAGGTGCTGCCCTTGATACGCCTCCTAAAAGCGGCTGAACACTTGAGTGGGCGGATGCGCCCTTTGGGACTCGAGGAAATAAAAGCCATATTGGCAACAAATCCGGTCTGGCTGCGCCCACTGCTGGGCGAACCAATGTTGTTATACATCGCTGCAACACATCGGGTTGTGGCGCTGTCCTCGTCGTCGAGCAGCGACGAAGGACATAAATTCCCTCTTCAAAACCCGATGTATTACGTATCCTTTGTGTTAACCCCACAAATCCGTTACCGCACTATCAAAAGATAGCATCAGCGGTGTTCATGGCGTCTCGGAATCTCAGGCACTACTTCCAAGAGTGTTCGATAACGGTGGCCGAAAGTGCCACTCAATGACATTATAAATAACATGACATAGCAGGCAGGATTGCAAAATGGGCCATTGAGCTCTTGCCATTCAACATATCCTACAAACCTCGGCGAGCCATAAAGTCACAAGTTTTGGCTGACCGTTCGCCGAATGGTGAAGCGAACTACCTAAAAATGCAGGCGCATACTCCAATGGACTATGCGCCGATGGCTCCAAAATGTTGGCGGATGGGGCTGGCGTCGTCTTGGCGTCCCCACGGAGATCTGATCAATCATTACTTCAAATGTACACGGACTCCAACAACGCGGCGAATCTGAGGCCTGTTACATGGTCTCCGGATGGCGATCTCCATGGGCATCAACGCCTAGAGGTCTTGCGAGGATTCAAACCTTGCAATATCCCAAATAAATGGAGACTTTGATGCCAGGATCCAAAAATGGCAGCATATCGTAATGCTGTCTGAAAATGTCATTTCGGTTTGAAGGACTCGAATTCCATCACATAGCCGAGATAATAACCAAGCGGCCGGCGTCACAGCGCGCGCCGGTGCCAAGCGTAATCTGTCCTCAAATATCATCCTCGAGCGGCTCTTCAAGCCATCCGTACTATGGGAAGAGAGTCGGTGGCGATAAACCGGAAAAGCCGCACCTGGCTGGTGATTCAGAGACGACATAACACCATCCGCCCGACATAATGGCGATGTCGCGCATGGACAGAACCTTTCCTAGCCTACTTACTTGCACGAGCTCCCGAAGACCAAAATGAGGCCCGTTGCATAGTCCGTGATCGAAGGACTACAAGGTCCATGAGGAGAACTTTATAAGAAAAGTACCACGGAGTCCTTCAAAGGTGTATCTCCGAAGAAGAAGGCGAAACCTCTGGCTGAAATCCATGCGGACTAGGTGGACACCACGCAGCAGCCGGGCCTGGTAGGAAAGGCATTCCATACAGGATTTTATTGGCCGGCGGCTCGGAGCGGACCAGCAGGACTTGGTCTAGCGATCGTTGGTTGCCGACTCTTTGCTAATCGAGCCATATACCACCCGCCCTCAAACCATACCAATTACACGGCGTTCGCGGTGCAGGGGCTTACCATGGTCGGACCCTTAAAGGGGAACCCACAAGAAAAAATACTGTTGGTCATGGTGGATAAGTTCACCAAATGGATAGAGGCCAAACTGGTCAAAAGCGGCGGTCCGGACCAGTGATAGACTTTATATCGGAGGTGGTACACGTTCTGAGTCCCACATCATCATCACCGACAACGGCACAAACTTCACGGCCGATGAGGTCAAGTCATAGTGCAAAAATATGGGCATTAAGCTCGACTATGCGTCGGTCTATCACCCTCAAACCAGCGGTCAAGTGGAAAAAGCAAGCGGTCTAATAATGGCGGCATCAAACCCAGTTGGTGAGGTCACTCGCAAATCCGATACCAATGGGTCGAGGAGCTCGACTCCGTACTCACGGGGCTGCGGACAACGCCTAACCGTACTACCAAATTCACACCATTTTTATGGTATATGGGCGCGAGGCGGTCTTGCCTGCGACATTATTCATGACTCACCTCGAGTGCGCATGTATGAGAAAAGAAGCCGAGCTAGATCGGCGGGACAGCTGGACACATTGGAGGAAGACCGTGGCGTCGCGAAGGCTCGTTCCGCATTTTATCGCAGCAGGCCCAAAGATATCAAAGAGAGAAATACGGGCCAAGACCTATAACGTTGGTGAACTAGTTCTCGCTGCCGGACAAGAAAAGGACAAGCTCAAGCCGGATGGAAGGCCCCTTCATTGCTCGATCAAATCTTGACCGGTGGGCGTCCGTCTGAAATCGTCGGACAACCGACTCGAGCGAACCCATGGAGCGCAGCCCGACTCGGCGATTCTATGCCTAGCGCCGGACTAAGAGTTCATCCCCTTCCCCCGTCCAACCTTTTACATTTCGGCTGTCCTCCTTTTCTCTTTTTTCCTTCTAAATTAATAATCCCCTCGGGGTATATTTTCGCATTTTTTGCATACATACGATGTGCCATCAGCACTTTCGTTATTCTGAGGCTTCTTTTACTGAAGCTCAACTATCTGAGTTTATACCCAACACATGTCACGCTTCCACATGTACCTTTTACTCGCCATTATATGCATCGATATGACTTAAGTTTTGGCCAAGCTGGGTTGCTGGCTCACATGCTTACCCCTACATTCCCGATTGTTCGGCTAGGTGGTAAAGGAGCACCTCTGCGATTATTCTTGCGGGTCGGCGGATGTGTACCTCGAGGGTGGGTGAAGCGAAAGCTAAGCGTTCTTAAGGGAATATTCGATTGGTGATTTAAAGATGACTTTTTACCTATTTTTCCATCTGCCCCGGATGTTTCTTGCTTTTTTGCAGTCCGGCAATGCACTTTAGGGTATGCCTCCCCAGCGAAAGGAACCCTTAACAGAACTATTCTCCCTGGAAGATGTTTCTTACTAACCATGTAATATAACATAACTAGTTGGGCACTTATGCGATAAAGCACTAATGACCCCTCGCTTTGGTCTCCATGCATACCACAGTTATTTGTTAAACCAAAAAGGTATTCGGACACACTCCGGACTCTAGGGTCCCGAGGTCGAAGCGAAAAGGTCGGCAAAGATAAACGATCTACAATCCAGCTAGAAGGCATTTCACATGTCAATTTTAAGGATAACATACATTGTCAAATCTATTGATTGTATTCCTCCTCAATCCCGTCTAACGAGCTGTCCGATTTACTGATCCGTTGGAATATTTAGCAGCGATTCCACTGGCGTACACTAAACTCACGAGGATCTCCTTCCCGTCGAGCCCCACCGGTCCAACTTGGCCATATGGTTGGGATCTGCCTTCTTGTACAGCGTCTTCACCATGGCCCAAGCCTCCACAGCACCTTGGCGGCAAGCGAAACCTTCCACAAGCAGGGGCTGCCGCACTCCCGTAGCTTCTCCATAAGCTCCCCAAGGCCCTCGGTAGGCGGGCGAGGATAGCCATAAGGCTGTCTGGCGCCACTCATTGCTGCCGAACTCGTTCGAACAGCTGCAACATTTGGGAAGTTGATCACCCATCGATATGGGCATCTCCTCCATGGGATGGCCCGTGAGTATACCTACAAGACATATTATGTCAAATCACTTCCTCGCCGAACTCTTCTTACTTAGAGTTCGCTCAACCCTACTATAGATGCGCGCTGACAAGCCGTTGATTCTCCTTGATGGGCCGGACAGCTCGGCTGTCGCCTTTAGCTCTTCTCCGAGCTTGGCATTGGCGTCTTGGAGCTTGTTCCTTTCTGCTGAACTCATTTACACATTCTCGCCGACCTTTAGCTGGCCTGATGGCTGCTGCTGTCCGGCTCTTGTTGGCGGTGCCTCTGATGTCGTTATTAGACTTGCGCCCATGCCGCATAGCACTTATATTAATTTATAAAATGTTTTACCGGAGGGTCTTTCCGTCTCCTCTGTGGCAGCAAGTGCAGCCTCAAGTTGGGCCTTGCAATCTTCCGGCTCCAAGGCATTTGGGCGTTCTTCTTGTTAAGAGCACGAAATTTCAAATGATCCTTAAATCGTTAACATAACTAATTTAAGTCTCGGGGACTCTTGGTGTATACAACCATTAAAATATCTTTACCGTATGTCTTTAACATCTTTGCTCCGTAGCCCTGGTAAAACCATTTTGAGCAGCCGGAGATCGCGTCCCTAACGTTGAAGGCATCCAATGCCTCGAGAAAACACGCCTCTTGAAAACCTGTCCGGTGGCGTCTATGATTCATAAGCGCTCTCCACCTCGACTTGGTGGCGGACGGTCGTCGGTATCCTCCGTTGGAGTAGGATCCGGTTCGCGTCTTCGCCTGCCGCCCCCCTCCGGTCTAGGCGGCTGGGCCGGCTGGAATTGGTGGGATCGGCAACACACTGTGCTTTCATGATCCGTGGCGCTTTCTTCTGTAAAAATCATGAGCGTTTAGAAGTTTCTTTGGAACGTTGCTCAAAAGAATCAAACACAAGCCATACCTCTGCGGCGACGATTCCGCCCGCACGACGCTCCTCTTCCTCCGGCTAGTTCGGACCGACCTCTGTAGGTCGGCCGCCGCAGGCTCGGCTCCCGGCCGTAAAGGCGCTTCCTGCAAAAAGCCATCGTTCGCGAAGGTCAGAAGTAGCCAAGGATAAGATAACGGTGTCCGGACTTCGGTCTTGGTCACCTGGGATGCCGAATTCAGCCCGAGGTAGTCCACCGTAATGGCGACCAAAGCATCATCAATGGTTAGCTGGTGATACTCCCCGTCGAATAGCTCCACCCCGATGTCCGGATCCTCTTCGGAGACCGGACCCAGGGATCCTTCCGGATCCTCGGGTTGCGGAGCAGGACTCACCATGTCCTCCACAGTCCGGCGTAGACTACGTGCGAAGACATAAGGTAGAAGCTTAAACTTGAAAACGGGTAGAACCCTTGAGGTGTTAAACACCCATCCTCAGGGTAGTTCATGGAAAACCCCTCCGGAGGGTTGGGCGAAGAAGTCCTCCTTCTCCCCCTTATGCAGACCCGGACGGGATCTTCACGGATCCTCGGTCGATTCCGCCCTTCTGGCCGTGTCGGGTAACATCGTCCTCCCCATTGAAATCCACATGGGGTGGCCTCATATTGCAGCGGCTGCCCCCGCAATCTTGCGTCGCCATGACTCCAATCTTGGTCAGGCGGAATGAGCCATTAATCTTATTCGGCCCATCAAGTAAGGGCGCTCTTGTCTTCCTCAAGCAGGGGCTCATGGACGCCCGGTGGCGTTTCTTCAAGGAGCGACATCAAACTCCGGAGGCCAATCCGGACTGGGTCGAACGCGGGCGTCTCGATATAAAACCACTCCGAGGCCGATCTTTGGGCGCTCTCTTGGGGAGTGCGGATAGGTATCCGGTCCGCGATCGCCATATTTGGCGCCGCCCAGATATATGGTCCCCGGTAGAAGCGGGGCACGAGGCTAGAACAACCTCTTCCACAATGCGAAATGGGGCTCGATACCGGGAATAGCTCACAAGAGCTACAGCCCGCGATGTGCGCCTGATCTGGGCGTGAGGTGGTGGAGCTGGAGTCAAGTAGAACTTGAGGAGCCAGCGGAGGAAAGGATGTATTAAATCAAGCCCCTTATTAGATAGGGGGCCGAAACACACCGCTCCCCTTGTTGGGGCTTGGGGTGTCCTCCTTTGCCTCCCACCTCGATAAGTAACCAGTCCGGCTCGGACGGAACCATGCAAGCGGAGAAGCAATCCCTCCGTGCAGGCTTTACTAGCTCGTTGTGCGGAATAGAGCACCTCCTCCGATCCCCGCGATGGGCTGGGGCGCGTGAGGAAGAGCCGCGTTGACGATCCATGGTGTAATGGATTTGAGGTCGGCGCGCCGATGGAGTATCTGTGGGAGGAAGATGGTGCGGTTTGGATCTGGATGCCTGCCCTTTAATAGGCGGGTGACCCGCTACGATTGAGGTAAAATGTAAAGAGCTCCTGGCTTTTCGCATGCGATGCGGGCGTGGAAGATAGCCATAATTTGGTGTAGAAGCCAAGAAGCCTGATATTCAAGGTGAAGCCGCACACTATTCGGCAGGAACATGGAATTTGAAGGAGAACCGCCTTGCAATGCCGAAGACTACAAGCCAGCTGGACTTATCGTCATTGAAGCCTGGTTAGAGACTCTTGAGGAGTCTGGACTAGGGGTGTCCGGATAGCGGACAATCACTATCCGCGGACTCGAGAATCTGAAGATAGAAGATTGAAGTCTCGGCTCGTGTCAGGAAGGTACTTTCCTTAGCGTGGAAGGCAGGCTTGGCGATCACGGATATGTAGATCTCCTACCATTGTAACCGACTACTGTGTAACCCTAGCCTCTCCGGTGTCTATATAAACGGAGGGCTTTAGTCCGTAGGACACAACATTACATCTCAACAATCATACCATAGGCTAGCTTCTAGGGTTTAGCCTCCTTGATCTCGTGGTAGATCTACTCTTGTACTACCCATATCATCAATATTAATCAAGCGGGGCGTGAGGTATTACCTCTATCGAGAGGGCTGAACACAGGTAAAAACATTGTGTCCCTCGTCTCCTGTTACCATCCGCCTAAACGCACAGTTCAGGACCCCCTACCGAGATCCGCGGTTTGACACCGACATCTCATCAGCGGTTACTTTTCGATTGGGGTAGGAGTGCGAACACGGTCAAGCGAGAAGGGGAAGACCGGTCGGTGACCGGGGCTAGCGTCTGGGAGTAGAACTTGGTCATTGCCGACCTCTATGATTCGGGGAGAGTCATGGCGGGAAGGCACTCCTATTCCTCTTTTGGATACCTAAACCCCCCACATCTGGATGGCGTGGGTTTTGAGTCACTCGACTTCGCCTTTTTACCCGACTAGGAGCGAATGGTGAAGATGTGTTTGAAAAAGACCCTATTACGGTCGACACCTAAAGTTCTCACACATCGATACAAGCGCAGCTAAATATGTGATGGTGTTGGGAGAAAAATGGTGGAGCTGGCGCCAAAGAGTTCAAGAATCCGGAAGAAAGGATCACGGAGGGGCGAAACCCCGATCGGCGTGGGTGGCGGCGAAGCGCCACTCACCCGTCGAGGTTGCGGCTTCATCTCCCTTCGGCAGCAGCGCTGGCTCCTTTGGCGGCAGATCGGGACTCCTCGGTTGGCTAGATCCTCTGCTGGATCGAGAGCCGGATCAATCGCCTGAATCAGCCCGGCGGCAGCCCGCCTGCGACAACGACCGCGGAGTGCTGCTTCCTGCCTTCGCTGCCCCGTCGCCTTCTTAAGCGGCTCTACGCCACCATCGCTCGCCGCCATGGCTGGAAGCAGCGGCCTCGAGCAGAGGAGGCTGGAGCTGGCGGTGGAGAAGCGAGAGGAGAAAGAAGAAGAATAAGCGTGCACGATACCAGCGCCTCGGACCCGTCGCCTCATAAAGGGCCATCTACGAGTGGGTAGCGTGGGACCGAAGCAATCCCGTCAAATCCCATAGCGATTCGCCTGCGGCATATGATGGATTCATGTACCTAGGGTAGGAGTCATAGACCTGATCTAAAGTGCCCTACCCAGGACATCCTTAGAAGAGATCACCTTCGATCGACCAAGGAGACCCTCTCGTGACTAGAAGGACTTCGACCATGAAGACTCACTTTCGACCACGGAAGGTCGGGAGGCACTCTGCTGCCTGTGATGCGTAATTGAATAGGCTTTATGGTAGTTAAGACACTTTATGTGGGGCGTTACGATGCGCCCGGACTTAATGTACTTTAACCCTTTCATTACGTGGGCTGGCAGGGGTCTGGCGCCTCTATGCCACCCCCTCCACGGAGAAGGGTTGAAGGTTCGTAACTCATACACACATAATCCACTCGACCGCCTCGGGGCTCCAGGGGCGTGGGGCTTTTACTTCCTCAAGAAGGGCTGAACTTCGTACATAAGCTTGTGTTTACAACCTCTCCATAGCTAGGACCTTGCCTCTCCATACCTACCCCTACTCTCTTGTCGGGACTTAGAACCACGACGGTTGGGCGCCCACCATGGGGCTGGTGTTTTAGCGATTTGTGGAGAAGTTGCGGTACTTCAGTACTTTCATCATGATGATTGCTAGAGTTTTGGTGAGGCGCGAGATCTGTCTCGGCGCTCTCACCTTTATCGCCCGGCGACTCGCGTGGCTCGAGGCTCCTCGACATCGATCGCTCCCGTCCGCGGTGCGGCGCATTTTCGCGCATGTGTCGCGGCGTTCTGCTGCAATGACCGTCGACCCCATGTTGTCGACTCCCCTATCGACCACCCGCCCGGTCTCCCACCAGCGCAAAGCGCTCTGGTGATCGAGGCTCCGGCCGGTGGGTGAAGCCTGTGATGGCTTCGCCGGACACCACCGCCCAGTTGTAACAATTGGGCCGAGCAGAGTCTCTCGGCCTGTTACGATCATCGGCGGCTCGTAGAGCGCATCGAATGTGATAGCGGTGATCCGTGGCGGAAATTCTCATGGTCGGCGGACCCCTTGATCCTCTGGCCGCCCATGGGGAGCGGAGTTAAGCGGTGGAAGCGACCCGCACAAGACCACGAAAGAGTACCAGCCGAGACACTCGACTCTCTGCGAGAGAAGAGAGCCCGCGAGGAACATGGATGCCTGCATACTCCCATCGCGGGAGAAACCCGAGGCTCGCGCCTTGGAGGAGGCCACGTTGTGATCAGGGTGAGCAGCGCTCGTCTGGAGAACCTCAATGAGCACTCGGCAAGCATGTGTGACAGCGAGTTCAGCGCATGTCGGCGTCAACTCTTTCCGCCGACTCAGGTGCTATGAACCCCAATCGAACTTAGCAGCTGCAACCCGTATAGCGAGTCCATCAGCCCTCTTAGTCGGAGTGGCGGAGGTTTAATCACGGTCGAGTTTGCTCCGGCAGCGAGGACGAGAACTCAACGTGTCGCGATCGCGCAACGAATTCCTGATCGATCCGTCGCTGCGAATCTGATTCGATCAGCTCACCGTCGAATCGCCTCCTTGGCGGGAAGAAGCGCGACAACCAGGCGAATCGATATGAGAACCGACCACAGCCAAGAGATGCGAGCGTGGAGTGCCGCTTCCCCTCAGAGGATGGGTCTTCGCTCCTCGGCGACAAGATGTGTTGTCGGTTCGGTCTGATGCAGCGAAGAGTTCGATCGACCCGAGGAACCCGAGCTTCGGCAGCGATCCATTATCGTGCAAGGCTTGAGTCGTCGACGAGACAGAGCCCATCGAGTGGACCAGAGAGATCATGCTGCCGATCGAGTGCATGTTTACGGTCGAGTGTTTTAGCGAGGACTGCTCGAGCGCGGTGATTCCCCCAATTTCAGGTTGCATGAGAATTGACAAGTTCCTTTGGTGAATCAAGCACGAAACAGCTTGAAGATTACCAGTGGCTGTTCATTGGTGGTGGGAATGACAAGGTGGCTATGAAGCATTTGCCCCTCATGTTGGAAGGTTCGGCCGGAGCTTGGTTGAATCGATTTACCTCCTAGCGTATGTTACACTTGGGAAGATTTGTCCAGTGTTACGTCGAGGCTTTGAAGGAACTTGCAAGCGACCAGCTGGTTTGTGAGCTGCAAATCTGTGTGCGAAGACCAATGAGACTCTCGAGTACATTTAGAGGGATCCTCTGCACCATCTTGTGGAAAATGTAATACGATCATCGGTGGTTTAAGCCTTCAAAGATGGTGTCAGAACGAGAAATTGAGTCGAAGTTTGGTCAGACGAGGACATGACCACGAGTCGAATGATGGAATTGCTACCAAGAAATGCATGCGGCGAGGAAGAGACCGACTCGAAGCCAAGTACAAGCCAAGTCGGTCGGAGAAGGAAATTCGAGTCGGAAGCGAAGCGGAAAGCCAAGCCAGCAGCTCTGGAGGCCACGGCGTGACTTCGGGGGAAAGTTCAAGGGAAGCCAAAAGGATCACGGAATCCTAAGAAAGTAAAGGATAAAAGAAGAAGCAGCGTGATGGATATGCGTGTCACATCCACGAAGAAAGATGAAGAGCAACATCATTTACCCAAAGCACACCACTCGCAAGTGTGGAGCTCACGATCCAGCGGTTTGAGGAAAGCGGTCTAAGGACAAGGAGAAGAGTCGGACAAGGCGAAGACAAAGAGGGCAGTGGGGAAGGATATCGCATGTCAACTCCACTCGATGATCTTGCGAGATGTGGAAAGCAAGAGTCGTGAAAGTCATTAACACGTCGGTGAATATGGTTGCCCAGCCAAAACCAAGTTATCTGAGATGGTCCCAAACACCCATCACATTCGACCAATCGGATCACCCGACTCATATTGCCACCCAGGGAGAGCAAGCTTTGGTGGTCGATCCGGTTAGCCGAAGAGCTTTCGGTGACGAAAATCTTGATGGGCGGTGGTAGTGGGCTGAACTTGCATATCACGATGAACCTGCTTGAAAGGAATGGGCATCCCGATGTCGGTGAGCACCGACAACATGAGTTTCCACCGAGTCATACCAGGGAAGAAAGCTGAGTCCTTTCGGCGAATAGCTCTGGGCGTGGTTTTGGTGATTGAAGCATTTTCGCGAGGAAAAGTTGACCTTTGAGGTTGTGGATTTTAGAGTCGTACCACGCCATTTTAGGGAGGCGAAACTTCCCATACGGTTCATGGCTCGACCATGTTACGTGTACCTCAAGCTGAAGATGCCGGTCCCAAGGGTGATCAGCATCACCGGTGATCGGGAAAAAGCGAAGAGTGCTTTTGGAAGGGCTCGAAGATTGCGATTCGGAGTGACAGCTGATCGAGTTTGAAGAGTATAAGCAAAATGCAGATCCGAGTGATTTCTGCGATCAAGAAACCATACGCAGGAATCGCATTCCGATCGTCCGGTGAGGCGAAGCCTGTCCACATTCACCCGTAAACCCCAATGCAGCCCGACCCACATTTCACAACCTCGACCGAAATAGGAAAAGCGCTCATCCGGTTCCTCGCGTGAGAAGCGGGACATTTTGCATGGAAGCGGTGACATGCGGGTGTTCAGAGGTGGTGAGCATCGCCTCGAGTCGACAAATCAACAAAAGCAGGTAAAGGAGCATCTTGGTCCGCCTAGCGTCGGAAGAAAGGCTATTGGTGAGGAAGTGGCTCATTTGTTGGCGGCAGATTCATCCCGAGATATACCACTCCGGTGGCTCGCTAATGTAAGTCATGGTTCCCAAGAAGACAAGTCACTCCGCATGTGCATTGATTTCAACACATCGATCTGTAGGATCGAAAGTATGTCTAGAGGGGTGATTAGACTACTTGACAATTTAAAAGTTTAGCCTTTTGATTAGGACAAGTTTTAGCAAGTTCACAATGATGATCAAGTCAAGTATCACCCTACACATGCAATTCTAGAGTGCAGCGGAAAGTAAATTGCACATGTAGTAAAGAGAGGTGGAGAAGAGACAAGCGCAATTTGGAACACGGAGATTTTTCTCGTGGTTCCGATAGGTGGTGCTATCGTCAATCCACGTTGATGGAGACTTCAACCCATGGAGGTAGCAGCTCGCGAGAGTCCACGGAGGCTCCACCCACGAAGGGTCCTGAAGAAGCAACCTTGTCTATGCCATCATGGCATCATACCGGAGGACTAGCCTTACTCGGGGTAGATCTTCACAGTAAGCGATCTCCTTGCCCTTACAAACTTCTTGGTTCAACTCCACATCTTGTGGAGGCTCCCAAGCGACACCTAACCAATCTAGGAGGCACCACCCTCCAAAAGGTAATAGATGGTGTTGGTGATGATGAACTCCTTGCTCTTGTGCTTCAAATGATAATCTCCCCAACACTCAACTCTCCTCAGATTTGGCTGTGGTGGAAGAAAGGATTGAGTGGAAAGCAACTTGGGAAGGCTAGAAATCAAGTTTCATATGGTGGGAGTGGAGCAACTTGATCTCAACACAAGGGTAGAGTAGTTTTCTTCTCGAAATGTAAGGTAGGAGTGGTAGTTCTTTCGATGGCTCTCTCACGAATGAAGAGGAGGTGGAGGGGTATTTATAGCCTCCACAAAATCCAACCGTTACACACATTTGACCAATCTCGGTGGACCGAAGTTGACAACTCGGTGAGACCGAAAGTTCAAATCTTGTGAGCGTTGGGATTTTCGAGTGGGACCGAAAATACAATCTCGGTGAGTCAGATTCTTCCAAAGACTAGGGTTTGCCAATCTCGGTGGGACCGACTTTATCATCTCGGTGACACCGATATGATAACAGCAAGGTTCTGAAGCTTGGCAACACTAGTTTGGTGAGACCGAGTTTGGAATCGGAAAATCCAAATTACTAGGGTTTGGGTATATGGTGAGGTGGTTCATCTCGGTGTGGTGAGTTTATGGAATCGGTGGGACCGAGATTACTTATGAGTATATGTTGGAATGAAAGATTGCTGATAGTTTGGGAGATAGATCACTAAGCACTTTGAGCAACGGATCATTATCATAACCTCATCCCTTTTAATAGTATTGGCTTTCCTATGGACTCAATGTGATCTTGGATCACTAAACCAAAAATGGACTTGAGCTTTTGCCAATGTTTTCCTTAGCATTTTGAGGGTCCACATCTTGAGTCATTGCCATACCCATATCATTGAACTTTACGAAATATTCTCAAGAAGTTATTAGTTCAATGATATATATGTTGTTATTAATTACCAAAACCACGGGGATTAGTTGCACTTTCAATCTCCCCTTTTGGTAATTGATGACAACATATAGATCAACTTCGACAAATGATATAATCAATGAATAATATAAATAAGCTTTGAGAAGTATGTGATAAGCAAGAGCTCCCCTAAATTTGTGCATTATTTAAGATTTGCGTTTGAATGCAAATGCACAATCGATTAGGATCATGGGTCACTCTTCCATGTCACATACATCTTGGTGGAGCGCACAAAATGATAAGAATGAATAGCATGCACCCAATCACCAAGACATGAGTAAATGATCATACAAGATATGAATAGCATATGATAAGCATTAAGCACACATTAAGGCATAGTATGATCAAGCACTCATCAAAAGTAGAAACAAGCGTAGTATCAAACACACGGAATGTCTCGAAAATCTCAAAAGTATCTCAAAACATAAGCGAAAAGAAAAGCGAGCACTCTCTCTCTCTCGAAGTCCTATGATCTATACAATTTCTCCCCTTTGGCAACAAGTTACCAAAAGTTGAATATAGAGCTAAGCGTCACTAGGGACTCTTACGGCGGCTCTATGTCTGGGTTGATGGAGTGGAGATAGCTGCATCTGCAAAGGCTTGGTGAAGTGCGTGGAGCTGGAGGAGTGGACACTGGAGGCTGGGCTGGAGCAGAGATGGGTATGGGAGGTCTTGATCTGATATACAGTGTGCATCACTGGGAATAGCAGTGATCTGGGTCTTGTGAGGAACGGGCGGGCTGCTCATAATCATCTGGACTAGATCATCTTCCATCTCCTTCATGAGCTCTGCCTTCTCCCTCTTGGCTTCCTCGATATCTGCCTCAAGCTTGTTGTGGTGACTTGCACTTGATCGACTTGACATCGAGCATGGAACTTGTCTTCAACTATCCTCTCAAGACTCTCCAGGCGCACTATCTTGGCAGGCGTAGTTCAATCCTCTGGGTAGCTTCAGGCTGCACTCCAACACTCTTAGGTTTAGGCTGCTGCTGCTGCTGCTTCCTTCTCGACTTTAGCTTGTTTGGCAGCTTTAGACTTAGCTTGACCTTCAGGGCGTGGGATCATCCTCGGTCATCACAACTTCATTATCCTCATGCTCGGCTGCGGTGGCAAGTGGGGTCTATCCAACAAGTAGGTGCCCTTTCCAAACTTGGCATTGATAAGCATCTGAATGTGCGGGCAAAACCATGACCTCTTACAGTACTGCTGGGTCCTCTTGATAGTCTCTACTATCAGGTCCATCACCTTGAAAGGTGTCTTGATCTAGTATATGCAGCATGTTGATAGAATAGCCTCTTATCATGCGATGATCTCGGACTTGGGCATCGGGGTATGCCTCGAGAATTGTGTTTGTGGTTGGGAGACACTTTGGAGATGATACAGGCGCGAGCTTCAAATCTCTACATCCTTGCTTGGTACCTCATTGTACATGTTCTTCATAGACTCATGATTTTCTTGGGAATTCCATAGACATCAACATCATCATCTCTTGATCTTTGGAGCATTCAGCGGTGATCTGCCCTCTTCATTTGTTGAGAATCTACGGCCTTGATCATCCATACAATCACTGCCATCACGGATAGAAATGTCTTTGTGGCATAGAATTGCATGATCATCTCATCATTCCAAGCTGTCGACCACGACCAGACGAACTCAACAACACCACATGCGTTGAAGCTCTCATGCACATGTGGGAAGTAGTCTGTGCTCTTCACTTGTCAATATATGCCCGGTCAACATATCTAGTGTCGAACAACAATGGGCTTCTTGTCCATAACAGCATCTCATAGAAATCTTGTTGCTCTCGGTGTGGAACCTTGAGTCTCAGTGATCCTTCTCCTATGGCATATGGACCAGCTTGCCTCCATAGCACTGAGACCTTTGTCCTTTCTTTCCTTCATGTTTTCAGCTCGAGGATGAGCATCATTGTGGTAGCGGGTTCGAAGGTGGAGTTTGACAAGACATGTGCCTCTTCATCGACTCGGTGGTGGCACATTGTCTTTCTTCTTCTGAAGCAGGAATGTTTCTCCTTGTTTTCTTTGGCTTGGCAGCGAGGCTTGGCAGGCTGCCTTTCTTTGGAAGTGATGGCTTAGACTTTGTAGGTGCTCACCTTACGATGGCATCTCCCATCAACTTAGGCTTACGAGGAGGCTGAGGTGCTTCCTCATCAGAATCATCATCATTTGCTTCATCATGCACAATCCTCTTCCTCTTGGAAGTTTTCTTTACCTTCTTTGGAGATTTCTTCTTCCATGCTCAACTTCTTAACAGCTGTGGACTTCTTCACCTTCTGGTGCCTTTCTTTGTTTGTTGCCCTTGATGCTCTTTGGCAACCACTTTTCTCTTTGGAAGCAGTGATCTCTTCCTCGTGACAAAATCGAGAATCCTCTTCATCAGAATTTCTCTTCTTCACGGTACGGTGGCAGCAGAGGCAAACCACTTGGTGTGCTCCTCTCACCATCATCGGAAAAACTGCGGCTTGGGACTAGTGCACGCCTCTGGAATTTCAGCAAGTGGAGATTCAAACCTGTTCTGGTTGTCCTTGGCATCGACATGGTGACAACTTTGTGAATAGATAAGGTATAAGCAGAATAGAAGAGTTATCACAAACTGCGAGAGATTTTTGCAAAAGAATGAGTTCAAATTTCAGTTTTAGGTTTTCCACAGAATGCATTTCGGTCGACCGAGTCTAAAATTGGTGAATCCGAAGTGTCGTCAAAGAGACCATTCACCACTTTCGGTTGGACGAAATGGGTTTCAGTCTAGCCGAGAACACTAGGGTTTCACTAAATCCTCATTTGGTCTTATCGATTTGCACAACTCGGTTGGACGAAAGGTGCGGATCAATGGCGAGAGGCCGTCGGTCGATCGAGAATGTAGAATCGGTCACACGAGATGTGTTCGGGAAACCTAACCCTAAAACTTTACTCGAATTTCGTTCTAAGAACTAATCTGCTGGATAGGAAGATCTCAAGCGTGGCAAGAAGTAGGCAAACCAATCGTGCATTGAATCGGAGGTTGAAACACGAGAGGATCAAACTCACCCTAACTTGGTGGAGTTTCTCTCTGACAGCCTGTGTTGCGGAGAGATTGACCGTTAATGACGGAGACCCACAGGCGACGCGCCTGAGCGGCGATCCGGAGACCATGGCGGACGACCGCAAGGGTTTGAGGCGAGGCGTTTGAAGAAAAGAATCAGCAGCTGCCCTCGGTATATATACCCTTCAGTTGTCGGTGGGACGAGTTGTAAAACTTCGGTGGCAAGATGGTTAACGCAAGCAATTACTCACTTCGGTCACGCGAAATTTACCTTCGGTTTCAGGAGGTGAAAACCTAGATCAATCAAGTGATTTGGTCATCAATTTGAGTGGGTTGGTGCGACGAAAATACTTAGAAGGTTTTGGAATTTAAGCTTTTGATGGATCGGTGGCTCAAGTGCTCCTCACTCGGTGGGTCGAAAAAAGACTTGATCAAAGTTTGTGATATAAGCATGAATAGAATTTGAGACAAAGCATAGATAGCTAGGGAACTTAGGCATTCTTGTCCATCCATTTGGTGAAAGAAAAATCCAAAAGACCAAAGCAACAAATGGATGTCCTTGAATGGATAAAATCATGCATCCAACATGCTCACACAATAAGATAGCAAATGAAATATGTATCAAACATGCACAAACAAAACTTAGCTACTATCACACATTTGTATGACTAGGTCATCTATATGTAGTATATTGACAGGAGTCAAATGAGAACATTTGATCATAGGTCATACTCATCGTTTAAGCACAAGTGGGGTTACCACTTTTACATAAAGCATTAATGTGTTCACATCATTTGAAGATGCTTTAGCTCATTTCTTTAGAGCAAAGCTCCCCTTGATGTGAGAACCCTTTTAAAGGTCAAACTAACCTTAGGTTGTCGTAGAAGACTTCATGTAGATGTTGAAGATGCTGGATGCTCAATGTTGATGAAGATCATCAAGAGTTAGGAGCAATCCTTTGGATTCGGGCACTTTCAATACCTACATGGGTTAGTCCCACAAGGAACAAACAAGGATATCCATGGACATAGATTGAAGTACACAATAGATGATGTCCATGAAAGCAATGATTACCTTGTCCCTTGACTTACCAACAAGAGGTTTGTGACTCCATGAACTAGTGCAAGATGGAAGTTGATTGCACAAGTTCTTGCCAAAATGAATGTGAGTGAAGTATGTTGGCGGAGTCACCCTCAAGAACTCTCTAGTTCTTCTTCTTCGGGATCCACATCATCTTGATGGGAATCCTTGGGGTATGTAGTTGAGCTTGATGAAGTAGAACTTGGCGTTTCCTTGGAACCCACTTGACCATGGCCTTAGGTGCTTCAATGAATGCATCAATCTCCTCTTGAAGCTTGTCCTTGCCTTTTAGCTTGTGGTCTTGTGGTGGAAGATCATCTTGAGCTTGTTCCACATTGGAAGAAGTAGGATCATACTTCTCCTTTTGAGAAACAAACTTTGGAGTGGGATATTGACCTTCTTCCCATTCAACACCCTCGGCGTTGAACTTTCGCTCAAAACCAATTCCTTGATTCTTCCGGTGCCTTCCTTGCTTTGCGAACAATTTCCTCAAAGTTCTTGCTTAGTAGCAAGGCTCTTGTGAACACCTTTCTCTATAATCCCTTTCAATAAACTATTTTCTTGCTCAAGTGTAGCTTGGCTTGAAACATTATTAGTGGAATCAAGAGAATTACTAGAAGTAACAATATTGGATTTAGCATGGTTATTGTTACTACTAGATGAAGAATTTTCTTATGCTTGTCATGCTTAGTTTTAATAGGTGGCAGAAATTAGACAAGAGAAGTCGTTTGGCAAGATATGGAAACTCTTCTTTCGAAGATCATCATTGATAGCTTTTAGAAACTCATGTTCTTGCTCTAGATTGAGCTTCTCGAGCGTAGCTTCTCATGAGATCTTAGGAGCTCTATGATCTTCTTGAGTTGTTTCATGAGCTAACTTAAGAGTGTTTAGTTCTTTAGTTAGGCGCTCAATCTCCTTCATAGCATTGTCATTCGACTCTTCTCAGGCTATAAAGACTACTAGCATGTTCATCATTACTAGGCTCACTAGATTTATCATGTAAGCTCATCTTCACCAAACAAGTCATCCTCATCACTATCAAAGTCAATAAATTCGAATTGTGATACCTTGGGGCCTTTAGCCATGAAGCATCTTCAATTCCCTCATTTGGTGAATCAAATAAGTCATAGGAGTTGGAGTTGGAGGATCTGAGAGCAAGACCGGCA
The DNA here is from genome assembly GCA_021437245.1 of Aegilops speltoides. Lineage (NCBI taxonomy): Eukaryota > Viridiplantae > Streptophyta > Magnoliopsida > Poales > Poaceae > Aegilops > Aegilops speltoides. The sequence goes on from JAHHZJ010002390.1 coordinate 21,014, forward strand.
ACACCTTCATCTTGACTGTATTAGGAGTTGGAGTGATAGCTTCTTTGGAGTGATTGTCGAGATCGGGCGGGAGACCCATTCACCTACATGAGCTTGATGTTTTCTTCTTGTGTAGCTCCTTGATGACTTGTCTTTCCTTTCGAGAATCCTTGCTTCTCAAGAGGATCTTCGTTCATAACGATCATCTCTACTCCTTCTCTCTTTTTGAGTGACTCTTCTCTTGAGCTTCTTCTTCTTGGAGATTCTTCTCTTCTCTTGTGGAAATCGAACACTCATTTGAGTAGTGTCGGGTCTTCCACAATTATAGCAGATTTCGATCACGACTAGAAGATCTCTTTTCATCATATGATCTAGACTTTGAGCTTCTTTCCTTGCTTCTCTCTTGTAGAATTTGTTGAAGTTCTTCACCATTAGGCTTATCTCTTCATTGGAAACTAGCTTGTCACTTGAGGTTGTGGGAGCATCACATGTAGCTTTGTAAGCACCACTTGACTTGTTGTGAAGCTCTTCCTTATCTTTAAGTGTCATCTCATGAGCAACAATTCTTCCAATGACTTGGTGGCTTGAGATTCTTGTAGTTTGGCATCATTTGGATCAAAGTGCACACGGTGTCATACTTTCCATCAAAGCTCTTGAGAATCTTCTTGATGATGAATCGATTCGGTCATTTCTTGGCTTCCTAAACCCGATCTCATTTGTGATGAGAGCAAGCCTAGAGTACATTTCAGTGACTCCTTCACCTTCCTTCATCTTGAACTTGTCAAGTTGACCTTGAAGAACATCTAGCTTTGATTCCTTCACGGACTCGGTACCTTCGTGCATTTCGACCAAAGTATCCCAAATCTCTTTTGCATTCTCAAGGCGGTGATTTGTTGAACTCCTCGGGACACAAAGCATTGAAGAGAATGTCACAAAGCTTGAGCATTGATTTACAACATCCATGAATTCATCCGTTGTTAGCTTCGCGATCCAGAACTTTTCCTTCCTCGAAGAACTCACCTTGCAAGCCAACACAAATAATGCCCCATGCGGAGGAGTTATATCCAGAATATGCATTTTCATTTTATGCTTCCAACTAGCAAAATTTGAACCATCAAGTAAGGACCTCTCTGAAATTACCCTCACTAGGCATATACTCTCCTAGGTTGTGAAACCAAGCTTATGGAGTCAATGCAATGAAACCAATCCAATGGAGGCCATAGCTCGATACCACTTGTGGGATCGAGAAGTATGTCTACAGAGGGGGTGATTAGACTACTTGACAATTTAAAAGTTTAGCCTTTTGATTAAGACAAGTTTTAGCAAGTTCACAATGATGATCAAGTCAAGTATCACCTACATGCAATTCTAGAGTTATGGCAGCGGAAGTAAATTGCACATGTAGTAAAGAGAGGTGGAAGAGCAAGCGCAATTTGGAACACGGAGATTTTTTTCGTGGTTCCGATGGGTGGTGCTATCGTCAATCCACGTTGATGGAGACTTCAACCCAGAGGAGGTAGCAGCTGCGAGAGTCCACGGAGGCTCCACCCACGAAGGGTCCTGAAGAAGCAACCTTGTCTATGCCATCATGGCATGTACGGAGGACTAGCCTTACTGGGGTAGATCTTCACGAAGTGGCGATCTCCTTGCCCTTACAAACTTCTTGGTTCAACTCCACATCTTGTGAGGCTCCCCAGCGACACCTAACCAATCTAGGAGGCACCACCCTCAAAAGGTAATAGATGGTGTTGGTGATGATGAACTCCTTGCTCTTGTGCTTCAAATGATAATCTCCCAACCTCAACTCTCCTCTTGATTTGGCTGTGGTGGAAGAAAGGATTGAGTGGAAAGCAACTTGGGAAGGCTAGAAATCAAGTTTCATATGGTGGGAGTGGAGCAACAGTCTCAACACAAGGGTAGGTAGTTTTCTTCTCGAAATGTAAGGTAGGGTGGTAGTTCTTTCGTGGCTCTCTCACGAATGAAGAGGAGGTGGAGAGGGTATTTATAGCCTCCACACAAAATCCAACCGTTACACACATTTGACCAATCTAGGTTCGATAGAAGTTGACAACTTCGGTGAGGCCAGAAAGTTCAAATCTTGAATGTTGGGATTTTCGGTGGGATAGAAAATACAATCTCGGTGATCCGATTCTTCCAAAGACTAGGGTTTGCCAATCTCGGTGGGACCCGACTTTATCATCTCGGTGACACGATTTGATAATGAAGGATTACGAGAAGCTTGGCCACACTAGTTTGGTTGAGGCCGAGTTTGGAATCGGAAAATCCGAAATACTGGGGTTTGGCTGTATGCATTTGAGGTGGTTCATCTGGGGTGTGGTGAGTTTATGGAATGGTGGACCGAGATTACTTATAGTGTGGGACTAACCCATGTAGGTATTAGTGCCGAATCAAGGATAGCTCCCAACTCTTGATGATCTCCATCAACATTGAGCATCCACATCTTCAACATCTACATGAAGTCTTCTCGACAACCCAAGGTTAGTTTGACCCTTTAAAGGGTTCTCACATCTAGGAGCTTTGCTCTAAAAATTGAGCTAAAGCATCTTCAAATGATGTGAACACATCAATGCTTTATGTAAAGTGGTAACCCCACGTGCTTAAGCGATGAGTATGACCTATGATCAAATGTTCTCATTTGGCTCCTAAGTCAATATACTCATATAAAGATGACCTAGTCATCGACAAATTGTGTGTTAGTTGCTAGAGTTTTGGTTGTGCATGTTTGACACATATTTCATTTGCTATCTTATTGTGTGAGCATGTTGGATGCATGATTTTATCCATTCGAGGACATCCATTTGTTGTTTTGTGCGTTTTGATTTTTACGACCAAATGGATGGACAAGAATGCCTAAATACCTCTAGCTATCTATGCTTTCTTGTCTCAAATTCTATTCATGCTTACATCACAAATTTTGAACAAGTCATTTTGGACCCTCGGGTGAGGCACTTTCGAGCCACCGATCCGTCAAGGGCTAATTTCCAAAACCTTCTAATTGATTTGGTCAGACCAACTCACTCAAACTCGGTCGAAGCGAAAGCATTCAAACTGATCTAGGTTTTCATCTCGGTGAAACCGAGTTGTGATTCGGCGTGACGAAGTGCATAACGCCTAGCGTTATCCATCTCGGTGCCACCGAGTTTACTTCGGTCCCACCGACAGTGAAGGATATATATTCGAGGGCAGGCGTTGATTCCTCCTTCAAGCGTTTTGCCCCACACCCTTCTGCCGTCGCCTTGGTCTGCGGATCGTGCCGTAGTAAACATTGTCGCCCTCGCCGTGGGTCTCCGTCGCCGTCAGCGTGCCATCTCCTCAGCGCCGTTGCGCCGTGAAAAACTCCACCAAGTTAGGGTGAGTTTTGGTCCCTCGTGCTCCCATCTCCGATTCAATGCCGTTTGGATTGCCTAGTATCTTGCCACGATTGAAATCCTCCTGTACACAGTTAGTTCGTTTGAACTAGATTCGAGTAAAAGTTTTAGGGTTAGGTTTCATGGAACACATCTCGGTGAGACCGATTTTATATTTTCGGTATGACCGATTTGGCCTATAGCCATTACCTTGCACCGCCGGTCCAACGAGTTGTGCAAAATCGGTGTGACGAAATGAAGATTTTGTGAAACCCTAGTGTTTTCGGCGGACGAAACCCCTTGTCAAGCAGAAGTGTGCATAGCTCTGTTTAACACTTGGATTCACGAGACCTTAAACTTCGATGCGACGAAATGTCTTTGAAAACTTAATACTAAATTTGAACTCATTTTTTTTGCAAAAACTCGCATTTTGTGATGACTCTTCTTCTGCTCCTACACCTTATCTATTCACGGGTTGTCGACCATGTCGGATGCAGTGGCAGTGAGAACAGTCGAGAGACACCCATTCGAGACATTCGAGCAGGGCACTAGTCAGATCCTAGTAGCTCATCGATGATGGTGAGAGGAGTACACCAAGTGGCATGCCTCTGCAGCCACGAGCTAGAAAGAAGAGAATTGAGATGATGAGGATTGATTTTGTTGTTGAGGAAGAGGTGACCTCAAAGCCTAAAAGGAAGGTTGTTGCCAAAAGCAACAAGATCAACAATCTAAGAAGAGCACCAACAAAGTCAAGCGATCAAGCTGTTGCTAAGAAGCTGAATTTGGGAGAGGCAGTGCAAAGCAAAGTGAAGAAAACCACCAAGAGAAGAGGATAGTGCATGTGTGGGGCTAGAAGCGGATATGTATATTGATCCTCATGCGGATCGTGATAGAGGATGAGGATGAGGAAGCTCAGCCTCCTCCTCGAAGCCGAGCTCATGGGTGATGCCATTAAGGTGGAGCCACATCAAAGCCCAAGAAATCTGCTCCAGCTAAGGCAGCTCCGCCAAAGCTCTTGCCAAGCCCAAGAGGACCATCGAGAAACATTCGGCGTCGAAAAGAACAAGGATGATGTGCCACCAGTGAGTCTGCGATGAAGGACCGGTTTCTTGAAACTTCGTCCAAAGCGCCACTCCATAATGATTCTCATCCTCAAGTGAGGATATGAAGGCAAGGAAAGATAAAGGTCTCGAGGCTATGGAGACAAATGACCCATATGCGTGAGAGAAAACTGCTTGTAGATCCCAGTTTCACACGAGAGCGGCGGGACTTCTATGAGACCGTCTTGATGGACAAGAATGGGCAGAAATTCTGAATGCTCGATTCTGCGAGAAGATGATATTGATGTATATGGGATTCAAGAAGAATCATGAATCCATGAAAACATGTACAAAGAGATTCCGGGAGGATTTACCGTCTGGAGCTCGGCTCGATCTACCATCTCGGGCAGGCTTACCTACCACTAATACCATTTTGAGGCATACCTTGATGCCCAAATCTGGAGATGATCGCATGATCGGAGGATACTCTACCAACATGCTGCACATACTTGATGAGAGCACCTTTCAAGGTGATGGACTTGATGGTAGAGACCATTAAGAGGATTGCGGTGACGAGAAAAGGTCATGTGGATTTGCCCATGATTAGGATGCTTATCAATGCCAAGTTTGCGGGCACATTCTTGTTGGATAGAGAACATTTACCGTTGCAGCGAGCATGAAGACAATGTTGTTGTGATGGATGAGGAGGATCCGACATCTGTTGAAGGTCAAGCCAAGATCGCGCTGCTAAGAAAGCCAAAGGCGACAAGGAGCAGCAACGGCGCTAAACCAAAGAGTTTGAGAGCAAATTCTTGAAGCTACTCAAAGGATTGAACAACGCTTTGGCGGCATTGAGCAGTCTCGGGAGAGCTTAGAGAGGATTGTTGGACGAAGATCCACGCTACGGGCGTGAAGGTGGCTGAAGTACAAGTGACGTCAACAAGCTCGGCGGACATTGAGGAAGCAAAGCGGGACAAAGCGGAGCTTATCGTGAGTTGCGGATGACTTAGTCGGATTCTCATCGACAATTGCTCCGGTTCCCAAAGGATCGATCATTGCTATTCGATGGTGACACCGGGACTACACTTGCACCTCCACAGTTCGGTTTGCTCCTACTCAGCTCGCTCGTGTCCCTCCTCCGGCCAGACATCGGTGAAGTCTTCGCCGATCTTTGTCATATCCACTCCGACATCAACCAGAGCCAGGGCCGCGTGAGTCCACGGTGGCCTTAGCTCTATGCTTTTGAACTTTTTGGTAACTTGTTGCCAAAGGGAAAGTGTATAGATCATAGGGCTTCGTGAGAGAAGTCTTGTTGTCTTTGCTTTTGCTCTTTCGTTCTTTTGCGGTTTCTTGAGATACTTTTGGTTTTCGAGACATTTAGTGTGTTTGATACTCTGTTTGATTCTACCTTAATGAGTGCTTGGTAGGTACTATGCTTTAATGTGTGCTTAATGCTTATCATATGCCATTCCTATCTCGTATGACCATTTACTCATGTCTTGGTGATTGGGTGCATCTTTGTTCATTCTTATCATTTTATGCGCTCCACCAAGATGTATGTGACATGGAAGAGTGACCCATGATCCTGTCGATTGTGCATTTGCATTCAAGCATAAATCTTAAATAATGCACAAATTTAGGGGAGCTCTTGCTTATCACATACTTCTCAAAGCGACGATATTATTCATTGATTATATCCTTTGCGAGCTTTGATCTATATGTTGTCATCAATTACCAAAGGGGAGATTGAAAGTGCAACTAATCCCGGGTGGTTTTGGTAATATAACAACATATATATCATTGAACTAAGATTACTTGAGAATCATTTGAGAGAGTTCGATGATATGGGTATGGCAGGTGAAGAAGTGGACCCCCCAAAATGCTAAGGCAAGCATTGGCAAAAGCTCAAGACTCCATTTTGGTTTAGTGATCCAAGATCACATTGAGTCCATAGGAAAAGCCAATACTATTAAAGGGATGAGGTTATGATGATGATCTGGTTGCTCAAGTGCTTAGTGATACATCTCCTAAACTATCGACAACTTTCCTTGCCATAGACACTCATAAGTAGTCTCGGTCCCACGATATTCCAAACTCAGTCTGCAAGATGAACCACCTCAGCCATAAGCCAAACCCTAGGAAACTTCGGATTTTCCGATTACGAACTCGGTCTCACGAAACATGAGTTGCCAAGCTTAAACCTTCATCATCAAATCGGTGTCACGAGATGATGAAATCGTCCACCAGCGGCATGCTCTTGTCATTGCGAATCGGACTACAGAGATTGTATTTCGGTCCCATCGAAAATCCCAGCGTTCACATTATTTGAACTATCGGTCTCACCGAGTTGTCCCGCCGGTCCCACGAGATTGCTCAAATGTGTGTAGCAGTTGGATTTTGTGTGGAGAGCTATTTATACCCCTCCACCCCTCTTCATTCGTGGAAGAGCCATCGAGAAGAACTACCACTCCTACCTTACATTTGAGAAAGAACTACCTACCCTTGTGTTGAGATCAAGTTGCTC
>JAHHZJ010002391.1:0-20540 GCA_021437245.1 Aegilops speltoides
TCCATCCGTGAAAATGTTCAAGATGGAGACATAGAGATTTGCAAAGTGCACACGGATCTGAATGTCATGATTAGTTGACTAAACCTCTCTCGCGTGCAAGACATGATCAACACGAGAACTCTATGGGTGTTCGATTCATCACAATGTAACTAGATTGGTGACTCTAGTGCAAGCGGGAGACTGTTGGAAATATGCCCTAGAGGCAATAATAAAAGTATTATTATATTTCATTGTTCATGATAATTGTCTTTTGTTCATGCTATAAGCGTATTATCCGAAATCGTAATACGTGTGAACACATAGACCACAATATGTCCCTAGTGAGCCTCTAGTTGACTAGCTCGTTGTGATCAGCAGATAGTCATGGTTTCTGACTATGGACATTGGATGTCGTTGATAACGGGATCACATCATTAGGAGAATGATGTGATGGACAAGACAATCCTAAGCATAGCACAAAGATCGTGTAGTTCGTTTGCTAGAGCTTTGCCAATGTCAAGTATCTCTTCCTTCGACCATGAGATCGTGTAACTCCGGATACCGTAGGAGTGCCTTGGGTGTATCAAGCGTCACAACATAGCTGGGTGACTATAAAGGTGCATTACGGTATCTCGAAAGTATCTGTTGGGTTGACACGGATCGAGGCTGGATTTGTCACTCCGTATGACGGAGAGGTATCTCTGGGCCCACTTGGTAATGCATCATCATAATGAGCTCAAGGTGACCAAGGTGTTGTACGGGATCATGCATTCTGATGCGAGTAAAGTGACTTGCGGTAATGAGACTGAACAAGGTATTGGGATACCGACGATCGAGTCTCGGGCAAATAACGATACCGATTGACAAAGGAATTGTATGCAGGGTTTGATGGAATCCTCGACATCGTGGTTCAACCGATGAAATCATCGAGGAGCATGTAGGAGCCAACATGGGTATCAGACCCGCTGTTGGTTATTGCCGAAGTCGTCTCGGTCATTCTGCGTGTCTCCGAACCGTAGGGTCTACACATAAGGTTCGGTGGTGAGGGAGTCTGGACTAGGGGTGTCGGACAGCGGACTATCAATATCCATGGGACTCCCGGACTACGAAGATAGAAGATTGAAGACTCGGCTCGTGTCCGGATGGTACTTTCCTTGGCGTGGAAGGCAAGCTTGGCGATCTGGATATGTAGATCTCCTACCATTGTAACCGACTACTGTGTAACCCTAGCCCTCTCCGGTGTCTATATAAACCGGAGGGCCTTAATCCGTGGGGCGAACATATATCTCAACAATCATACCATAGGCTAGCTTCTGGGTTTAGCCTCCTTGATCTCGTGGTAGATCTACTCTTGTACTACCCATATCATCAATATTAATCAAGCGGGACGTAGGGTTTTACCTCCATCGAGAGGGCCCGAACACAGGTAAAAACATTGTGTCCCTCGTCTCTTGTTACCATCCGCCTAGACGCACAGTTGGGACCCCCTACGAGATCCGCGTGACACCGACATTGGTGCTTTCATTGAGAGTTCCTCTGTGTGCGTCACCGATAGGCTCGATGGCATCTTCAACCAACAACGCTGTCGAGTGAGACTTTTCTCCCGGATAGATCTTCGTATTCGGCGGCTTTGCTGCGGACCAATTCTCTTGGCCATCCGGAGCAGATCGAAAGCTCGCCCCTGGCCGTCGAGTCGATTTGGAAGCTTAAACTTCACGGCCGATGTCGCGGAGACTTGATCTTGACGGACTCGAGCCAGCCCGAGCAGCAGCCGTCTTGTGACGATGGGCATGATCTAGCTCTGCTGCGGAGCAGTGCCTTGGTAACGCACATGGATCAACTTGACCATTAGCGGAGCCGATCGCCCGAATCAAGGGTTGGCGGATAAGCGCCACAGGGCTTTACATCCACGGCGATGGGCGAACACCAATCTTGTCCCTTGCGAAACTTCGTGAATCCGAGGCGCGGACTCCTCGCCGGACTCCGAACCTCCCGCGCCCTACCAATCTATCCGGATTAGGCGTCGGTTATAAATTCACCACCGCGGACATATTCCAACACTTCGCCTTTCGGCGATATCCTAAACTCATTAAAGCATCTCTCGTTATCGGGAGAGTCTGGCGGACTATGGCGGGATGGTTGGAATACGGACGACGAAGAAATTAGAGCCCACCGCCACCCACTTTGTAGCCACCGCCGAGATTCAACCGACATGCTAGACTACGACTCCAAGACATCGGCGCTATGGGCGGCGATGCGGAGGCGAACGAGAACCAGCGCCTCTGAGGCCTTTGGAAGGCCACCTTGTCATATAGCGTATACATGGTGGATACCCCAAAGAAGGGATGGCGAAGAAGCGTGGAGGGAGACTCTTTAAAAAAGCAGCCCAAACGCCCGGCGTCGTGGCGCGCTCTAAATCCGCCACAGCAAGAATGGAGATTCGGCACAGGAGACAATAACACTCTAGAGAGCGCTGAAGACAATCCTCCGGCAAGACTCGGTAGAGGAGAATCTGAAGCAAGCCCCCACAAGAGGCGGCAGACGAAGGGTTGAGGATGATAACTATATGCCTCCCTCCGAAGACAAGCAAGCCTCAACGATGACCAATTAAATCGTGCACGAGGATCCCGTCGAACAAGAGCGCTTCAACCGCGGGCTTATCGCCACGACAAACAGCCTAAAGAAAAGCAGCAGCAGCTTCAAGCTGATCGGGACCTGCTGGCGATCGATGGACCGAGGTCCTCGCGGCGAAGAGTATAAACTCGAGCGTCCCTCAAAAAGTTACCCAAGGCGCAAGCTGCTCCCCGATTAGAGGAGGAAGCATACATACCTCCATCACCAGCGCCGACGATATGGCTGACCGACCACCCGTGGTCGTGATGAAGAAGGCATCCAGGCCCCAGCCAAGACCGTACCTCGGCATCGCTCCAAAAGTCTGAAGCCAAGAGGGAGCGCACGGACTTGCGAGACATATTGGAGGACAAAGCAAGGCAATCTAGATCCATCTATGGATCACGTGGGCGCCCACGACCCACGGCGAATACCGTCGTGCGAATACAATAACCTGGCGGGCGAACACAGCGGACAGCGCTCTCTCGAGCTGCGTCGCGATATCGCTCAATATCTGGGCGCCGCACACCGTTATGCTTGATGGACGAAGTAATGGATCATCGGATCCCGAAGGTTTAAACCCGTAAACATCGAATCTTACGACAGCACAACAGACCCTGCGGTGTGGATTGAAGACTACCTTCTCCACATCCATATGGCCTGCGACAACGATCTCCACGCCATCAAGTACCTACCACTCAAGCTTAAAGGACCAGCTCGGCATTGGCTTAACAGCTTGCCCACGGAGTCAATTGGGTGTTGGGAAGACCTGGAGGCCGCATTCCTCGATTATTTCCAAGGCACATATGTGCGACCACAAGACGCCGATGACCTAAGCCATATCATTCAGCAGCCAGACGAATCGGCCAGACAATTCTGGACACGGTTCTTGACAAAGAAAAACCAAATCGTCGACTGTCCGGATGCAGAGGCCCTTGCAGCCTTCAAACATAACATCCGGGACGAATGGCTAGCCCGGCACAGGGCAGGAAAAGCGAAATCCATGGCAGCCCTCACATCGTTAATGACCGCTTTTGTGCGGGGAGGACAAGCTAGCTAGCCCGCAGCAACAATCTCCATAAAAATTCTGGCAGTCCGGATACTAAGGACAACAACGGCAGGTCACGTCGAATCAAAACAAGCGCCGCGTGCTTGGCGATGATAAGGAGGATACGCGATCAATGCTGGATTCGAGGCTCTAAACCGGTCGTGGAAGAAGCCATTTAAAAGAACCACTCCGGTCCGTCCAATCTAGACCAAATACTCAACCGCTTATGCGGATACATGGCACCTCTGAAAAGCCAGCTAACCACACCAATAGAGATTGTTGGGTGTTCAAGCAGGCCGCAAGTTAATTAAGCGAAAACAATGACAAGGGGCTAAATAGCGGCGGCGAGGAAGAGACCCGCCATTGAACAATAGAGGACGAAGGGTTTTCCCCACAAATGCGGATGGTGAATATGATATACGCGACCCATATACCCAAGAGGAGAGGAAGCGCGCACTCTGGGACGTCTATGCGATGGAGCGATCGCCCCAAAGTTCAACCCATGGTCCTCTTGCCCGATCACTTTCGATCGAAGAGACCATCCGACCAGCATACGCCATGGCGGATTCGCGCATTGGTTTTAGACCCAATCGTTGATGGGTTCCACCTCATGAGAGTCTGATGGACGGCGGTAGCAGCCTGAACCTGCTTTATCGGGATCTGAGGCGCAAAATGGGCATAGACCCATCAAGGATTAAACCTACAAAGACAACCTTTAAAGGTGTCATCCAGAGTGGAAGCCAACTATGCAAGCTCGACCTGCTGGAAGTGGTCTTGGATCCCGGATAATTTCGAGCGAAGAGTTAATCTTTGATATAGTCCCGTTCCGTGGCGGCTATCATGCTCTGCTTTCGGACGAACGCGTTCGCAAAATTCAACGCGGTGCCGCATTATGCATACCTAAAGCTCAAGATGCAGGCCCTCGTGGAGTCATCACGGTCAATGGAAATCTGGCGCTCCCTCGTGCGGAGGAACATACTGCGGCTCTCTGGCGGAAATCTGAGCAGCCTTCTCGAGGCAATTCTCAAGTCCGGCGGTTAGAAAGCGGATACAAAGCGCGCCGGAGCAATGCCAACCAAGACCACTGGCGTGATCGAGAGCAGCGTAGCAATGCGGCCCCACCCTCGCCGCACATGATCGCAAGAATAACACTCGCGTACATCATTACGCTTTGGAGATTCCATGGGCGCGAGGAAAGGGCACGACCATAACGGACCCAGTGCGGTTCGACCACACGAGGGCTCACAAGTGTGCCCCCTTCCTTTTATTTTTCTTCTTTTATGAGCGCAGGACTCTGTTAACTGAAGCCTGTCCGTGGCGACCTGCCGAACTCACGATACAACAGTCGAGGGACTAAAGAAGGCGCGACGAACATTGTGTGGTCTCAATTACGAGCATTAAATTGAATATATACACCAAGTCTGCAGCTCATCCCTGGAGGGGGAAATGTTTGTTTAGTCCAAATCCCTTGCTTACCGCACTATTTGTATCAGTCCGATCTACTATCAGACTTTCTTTTTAAATAATGCAGCACCTTTTTATTGCAATTGCGTTATCTTTTATATATGTTCATTACATGACATCTTGCACCCGTATATTTTGGTACGGCCGAATATGCCAGGGGCTTCTGTTCCCCAAATTATGGTGTGATAAAGTCCGAACACTTTCACAAGTGCGGCACCCCGAACTTATAGCATTATATGAATCGGCTCCGGATCATGTCTTGGGTCAATAGTTGGGTTTGCCGGCTCCCATGTTTTGGTGCCTTACGTTCCGTTCCGTCGGCTAAGGTAGCACTGGAGAAACACTGCGATTGCACCCGGTTGAGCAGGTTAACGCCTCGATGGAAAGCTAAAACGTGGCATGATAAGGCGAGAGACTGGTCGCTGTTCGAGAGGTTCTTTCGGGTCCTTAAAGACTCATGCCGCTTGAGCAAAGTTCGGATGATGTCAAGCGAAGGCATGGATAGCACCCGGATTCGGTCTTCGAATACCGGGGGCTTCTTGAAATTTAAAATTATAGAATTCTATGGCTAAGTGAGAGTGTTCAAGCATTTTAAGTCCGGTTGCCTTGTTAAATGCGTGTTGAGTGCCTCCTAGATGGACCCAAAATGGGAACAAGAGTGCTCAAGTGTATCACGAACACCCTGGCACTTGTGGCTTGGGGCTGAAGCCAACGACTTATCTCTCAGATTTTACAAAGCGGCCGCATGAAGGTAATATTTTAAATTAAACAAAGCGTTGCTCATGGCGCATATGAAAGAAGTTTTCAGCTACAGGATAAAACATACAAATGAGTTTACTCAAAATTACATTTCGGGAGCACTCATCGCAATATCGCAGCTCCTTCAGAAAATCTTATAATACCGCTCCGGCGTGCGATGCTCCTTGCCCGTGGCGGTGGATCCGTGAAGCTTCTCGCATCTAGTTTGCCCATTGCACCTTTATGCGGGCAAGGGCCCGACAGCGCCTTCAATGCGGTGGGCGCTTGACTACATCCACTGGGCATGCATCCACCAGCCGCCGACGAGGCCAAAGTAGCTCCAGGCATGGCCTGTCGAGCCATAGCCGGACTATGAGGCCCTTCATGGCCTCCTCGGCTACCTTGTGGAGTTCGACCAGCTGCTTCACTGGTCGCTTGGGGCACCGGATGGCGGCCTCAGTCTTGAGACAGAAGACCTTCTCCGTCGAGCTCCCTCCTCGCCCACGATAGAATCTGGCGGCATCGGGCGCACTATGCGGCAGATCTGCAACGCCTCGAGAGCTCCGAATTGGGTAAGTGTCGGGTAGTTCACACTAACATGCCTGCTTTGCATGAAAAATGCCTTACCCGCCGCTATCTTCTTTATGTCCTCAACCTCCTGAAGGGCCTTTCAGGCCTCGGCCTTGGCGGACTTGGCACTTTCGAGAGCCGAGGCAAGCTCGGACTCTCGAGTCTTAGAGTCACACTCCAAACCCTCATGCTTTTCCATGAGAGCCTGGAGCTCTTGCCGAACTTCCGCCACCAGCGCCTCTTGCTTTTCTCGCTCAGCCCGTTCCGTGGATGCATTGCGTTCGGCCGCGGACACGGCATCCTTCTGGGCTGCCACCTCGTTAGTGGCCCCTGCAATACACATATTATCCTTGTTAATTTTATTTGCAACCAAAATCCTTTTCTGTAAGGTACTTATTCAAAGAGGTGTTACTCACCTTCTTTCTCCTCGAGCTGCTTCTTTGCATGGCGAGCTCTTGCCGACCGCTCGAGATCCTTTTCAACACCTCGACCTCCGCCGTTAATGCGGCAGAGGTCAAGCAGCGCAACCTGCAAACCCATATTGACATATTTTTAGCAACCTGCGTATATCTTGTTAGATCCTTAGTTGGCTTTTCCTTCCGAACACCGAACTAAGCATCGAGGCTCTGTCTATGCGGTATTCCATTACATAATTTTAACTTCTTACCTCAAAGCCTGTTAGAAGGCTGCTGCAGGCTTCGGTCAGCCCGCTCTTGGCGAGCTGGACCTTCCCAAGCACCGCACTCATGAGAGTGCGGTGTTCTTCCTCGATGGAAGCGCCTTTAAGCGCCTCCAACAGGTTATCCGGCGCCTCCGGTTGGACGGAGGCCGCCGGTGTCGCGGTCTTGCCCTTCTTTCGAAGGGGCCGCTTGCCGGACTCTAGAACCACTCTGGTTCGATGTAGAGTCGGTGCAAAGTCCGGAGGTCGCTGACGGCGCCTCTGGAGCCTCCTCGATGGGTCCCCTCTTGGGATCCCACCTCGGCGTCCTCGTCGTGGCGTGGGGTAGAAGCGGTCGGGGCGGAATTTACGTCAGCGAGGCCAACGACCCGCTCATTGAGTCGGGAGATCGTCATCGACCGGACTACGGACAGAATGCGGTGTTAGAAGGATACTACGTGACATGAAAGGTACGGCATATAAATGATCCGAATACTTACGATCCGGCCGGACGCCTGGCCCTTGGAGGCCACTCATCCTCGCCAACGCTGATGTTGGCGAAACTGTCCGGGGGGATAGTTCTCCCCCTCTTGGACCCTTCGGCCGCCCCGATTGGGGAAGCCCTCCTCTTCTTCTCTCCCTCCTTCGGGAGAGAGTACTCCTCCTCGTCGTCTTCAGGGGAGGAGTCCTCGTCGTCGTCATACGCCTGATTACGGGAACTCTTTCGAGTCCCCGTGGCCACCTTCTTGGCCTTCTTCTCCGGCACCACGTGTGGTGCAGAACAATAACCTGATGGCGGGCGTTCACGGGTCTTCGGCATGGGAGCCGGGCTGATGATCAGCTTGGCCTTCTCCATCCATTCCTGTCAAAGGAAGAGGCAGAATGAAACCTCACTAGAGTCAATCTGACTACCACAAGTGTCCCATAATGGGGTTGAATCACTTACCTCGTCGGCCGGAGGCTGCAGGCTGAATCCATGGTCTTGGTCACGGATGCGGGGCTTGGCGCCGTTGAACAGCACCCTCCAGCGCCGTGTGTTGTATCGAAGAGTCCGCTTAACACTGGTGCTGTTAGGATTGAACTCCACAAATTGAATGCCCGTTCTGGCATGGGAGAATCCGCCGGAGGAGCATGACTTGGACCACATCGGCGAGCCGAGCCTATTGCTCACCATCTTCTTGATGCAGGCTCGAGTCCCGTCACCTCCACCGGATTGCCCCACTGCAAGCCCTTCTCTTTCGGGAGGTGAGCTGCGGGATTCCAGATCTAAACTTCGGGGCCGCCGCCCATGTGGGCTTGCGCGGCTCGGTGATGTAGAACCACCCGATTGCCACCCCTTGGCGGAGTCTCGAAGGTCCCTTCTAGCCAAGGGGCGTTGGGCGGCTTGCCCAACATGGCGCCTCCGCATTCGCTTGCGTGCCCTTCACAACCTTGACAGCGTTGAAGGTCTTGAGCCTAAGTCAAGTAGGGCTGGATGCGAGAAAGGCCTCGCACACTGACGATAAACGCCGAGATGTTGAGGATGAAGTTGGCGCCGGATCGTGGAAATCAGGCCATAGTAAAACATGAGCCCCGGACAAATGGATGGGCGGAAAGCCCAATCCAGCGGAGGAAGTGGGGAGGAAGATGACCCTCTCATGAGGCCGGGGTAGGGATGAGCTGCCCTCGTCGGGCAGCCGATGCACTAATATCGCTGGAAAGGTATCCGGCGTCGCGCAGCTGGTGATGTCCTCCTCCTTAGCGGTGGAGGCCAACCATTACCTCCGCTCGGACATATTCAGAGAAGGTCGGCGAGATCTGTGAGCTTAGGCGTTGGAGCTTGAGTTCGCGAGGATGGATGAGCAAAGGAGGAAGAAGGCGTGGGTGAGTAGGTGAATCCTTATCCCTTATATATAGGCGGACAAAACTATCGCCCCCACCGCCTGGTAAAACTCGCTTATCTCCCAAGCGCCACCATCAATGGCGCGGTTGGGTTACCTACGCGCGTATTGATGAGAATCCGGAATAAGGGGACGATCTACGCTTCAACAGGGCGTGCCAAGAAACCGCTTTGCTAAGCGTCTTTGAGGTGGTATAGTAAAAATGATTCAAACAAAAGCTTGGTAGCGGTGTGACGACACGCCGCGTAATGTCGTCGGCAGATTGAACTAAGTGTACATTTTATTCTCTCTACGGTGGAATGTGGAATTTATTTTGCGAGCGGACAATATCCTGGTGTTCATGATCTTCTGGATTATTCAAGGAAGGAACCCGCCTTGCAATGCCGAACATTATGCACGCCGGACTTATCGTCATTGAAGACTGGTTCAGGAGCTCTTGAGGAGTCTGGACTAGGGGTGTCGGACAGCGGACTATCAATATCCGCGGACTCCCGGACTACGAAGATAGAAGATTGAAGACTCGGCTCGTGTCCGGATGGTAATTTCCTTGGCGTGGAAGGCAAGCTTGGCGATACGGATATGTAGATCTCCTACCATTGTAACCGACTCTGTGTAACCCTAGCCCTCTCCGGTGTCTATATAAACCGGAGGGCCTTAGTCCGTAGGACGAACATACATCTCAACAATCATACCATAGGCTAGCTTCTAGGGTTTAGCCTCCTTGATCTCGTGGTAGATCTACTCTTGTACCACCCATATCATCAATATTAATCAAGCAGGACGTAGGGTTTTACCTCCATCGAGAGGGCCCGAACCTGGGTAAAAACATTGTGTCCCTCGTCTCTTGTTACCATCCGCCTAGACGCACAGTTCGGGACCCCCTACCCGAGATCCGCCGGTTTTGACACCGACAGTGATGCTAGGGTTATTAGGAAGACTAGTATGTGACTACCGAATGTTGTTCGGAGTCCCGGATGAGATCCCGGACGTCACGAGGAGTTCCGGAATGGTCCAGAGGTAAAGATTTATATATGGGAAGTTGTTAAAAGGACACCGGAAAGTTTGAGGCGTGTCGGTATTGTACTGGGGCCCAGGAAGGGTTTGAGGTCCACCGGAGGAGCCACCCCTCCCGGGGGCACTTGGGCTGCGTGGGGAATTAGCCAGCCTGGTGGGCTGGGCGCACCCTCCCTTGGGCCCTTGCGCCTAGGGTTGAGGGAACCCTAGAGGGTGCCCCTTGCTTGGGGGCAAGTCCCCCTCCCCTAGGCCGCCCCCCTCTAGATGCATCTAGAGGGGCGGACCTCTCCCTTCCCCTATAAATAGAGGCGAGGGAGGCAGCCGCACCACAAGCCAAGGCGCAACCTTCCCTCCCCAACACCTCTCCTCCTCCGTTGTGTGCTCGTGAAGCCACAGCCGAGATACCGCTTCTCCACCATCACCTGCCTTGGCGCTGCCGGTGGAGCTGTCTTCCTCAACCTCTCCTTCCTCCTTGCTGGATCAAGGCGAAGGAGGCGTCACCCGCATCGTCACGTGTGTTGAGCAGCGGAGGTGCTGTCCGTTCAACACTTTCGGTCATCGGTGATTCGAATCACGTCGAGTCGACTCCATCATCACCTTGCAAGCTTCCATACGCGATCTACAAGTGGTATGTAGATGCAAACTCTCTCCCATGACTCATTGCTTAGATGAACTCATAGATGGATCTTGGTGAAACCGTAGGAAAAATTTTAATTTTCTGCAACGTTCGGGGAAAACATGATGTCTGGACTTGAAAACTCCGGCAGAAAACAGCTCAAAACGAAAACAGGGGATTTTGCGGTGGTATGGTGGTCAAAACCTTCGGATATTATATAGTGAATATTTACCGACCAAAAGAAGTATCGTGCAAGAAAACAAAGTCCGGAGGACACACGAGGTGGCCACAAGGCAGGGGCGCGCACAGGGGGTGGGGCCCTCCCTCCACCCTTGTGGTCTCCTCGTGTCTCTTTCGGACTACTTTTAAATTTTCTAAATTTTTAAATATTCCAAAATGGAGAAAAATTGCTAGTAGAACAGTTTTGGAGTCAGTTTACTTACCGTACAACATACCTATTCCTTTTCGGAGTCTAAAACATTCTGGAAAGTGTCCCTTATATACTCCTCTGGTGTTACGGTGTCGACTATATTGGTCTTAACATTTATGGTATTAGCTAAGATATAATGTTTTATTCTTTGACCGTTTACCACCTTCGGATTTGTGCCTTCGGTGTTGTTGATTTTTATGGCACCGGAATGATAGACCTCCTCGATAATGTAAGGACCTTCTCATTTAGAGAGAAGTTTTCCTGCAAAAAATCTTAAACGAGAGTTGTATAGCAAAACATGATCACCTACATTAAACTCATGCTTTTGTATCCTCTTATCATGCCATCTTTTAACCTTTTCTTTAAACAACTTGGCATTCTCATAGGCTTGGGTTCTCCATTCATCAAGCGAGCTAATGTAAAATAGCCTCTTCTCACCAGCAATTTTGAAATCATAATTGAGCTCTTTAATGGCCCAATATGCCTTATGTTCTAGTTCGAGAGGTAAGTGACAAGCTTTCCATGAACCATTTTATACGCAGACATACCCACAGGATTTTTATAAGCAGTTCTATAAGCCCATAATGCATCATCAAGTTTGTTGGACCAGTTATTTCTAGACCTTTTAACAGTCTTTTGCAAAATCAATTTAATCTCTCTATTACTCAATTTTACTTGACCACTAGACTGAGGATGATATGGAGATGCAATTCTATGGTTAACATCATACTTAGCAGGCATTTCACGGAAAGCACCATGAATAAAATGTGAACCACCATCAGTCATTAAATATCTAGGGACTCTGAACCTCAGAAAAATAACTTCTTTAAGCACCTTAATAGAAGTGTTATGATCAGCACTACTAGTTGGAATAGCTTCCACCCACTTAGTAACATAATGAACAACAACTAAAATATGTGTATACCCATTACAGGAAGGAAAAGGTCCCATATAATCAAAGCCCCAAACATCAAATGGTTCAAAAATAATACAAACTTACGAGCATCTTTGAAGAGAGTAGGACAATAAAAACCAGATTGCAATACCTTGTGTGTAGTTCTATCTCCAACGTGGTGGCCTCTGTAAGCCTCGGAGTGACACTTGCGTAGGATCTGTTCCTGTTCATGCTCAGGTACACAACGTCTAATAACACCATCTACTCCTTCTTTATAAAGGTGTGGGTCATCCCAAAAGTAATGTCTTAAATCATAGAAAATCTTGTTTTTTTGCTGGTATGTGAAACTAGGTGGTACAAATTTAGCAACAATGTAATTAGCATAAACAGCATACCATGGAGTATTACGAGAAGCATTTATGGCAGCTAATTGTTCATCAGGAAAGCTATCATCAATAGGCAGTGGGTCATCAAGAACATTTCTAACCTAGACAAGTTGTCTCCAACGGGGTTCTCAGCTCCTTTTCTATCAACAATATGCAAATCAAATTCTTGTAGCAAGAGAACCCTTCTAATAAGTCTAGGTTTAGCATCTTTCTTTTCCATAAGATATTTAATAGCAGCATGATCAGTGTGAACAGTTACTTTGGAATCAAAAATATAAGATCTGAACTTATCACAAGCAAAAACAACTACTAAAAATTCTTTTTCAGTAGTAGCATAATTTCTCTGGGCACTACCTAGAGTTTTACTAGCATAATGAATAACATTCAATTTCTTATCAACTCTTTGTCCTAGAACAGCACCAACAGCATAATCACTAGCATCACACATAATTTCAAAAGGTAAATTCCAATCGGGTGGCTGAACAATAGGTGCAGAAATCAAGGCTTTCTTAAGTATTTCAAATGTGTCTACACAATCATCAGCAGAAATAAAAGGAACATCTTTTTGCAAGAGATTAGTGGGAGGCCTAGAAATATTGGAGAAGTCTTTAATGAACCTCCTATAGAAACCAGCATGACCAAGGAACTTCTTATACCTTTGATATCTTTAGGACACGGCATCTTTTCAATAGCATCTACTTTAGCTTTATCAACTTCAATACCTCTTTCAAAAATTTTATGCCCCAAGAAAATACCTTCATTAACCATAAAGTGGCACTTCTCCCAATTCAAGACAAGATTAGTTTCTTCACATCTCTGCAAAACTCAATCAAGGTTGCTTAAGCAATCATCAAAAGAAGTTCCGTAAAAGGAGAAATCATCCATGGAAACCTCCACAATCTTTTTCCAAAAGTTAAAGAAGATAGAAGTCATACATCTTTGAAAGGTAGCAGGTGCATTGCATAAACCAAAAGGCATACGTCTATAAGCAAAGGTACCGAAAGGGCAAGTAAAAGCGGTCTTTTCTTGATCATCTTTTGACACAGGTATTTGAGAGACATCAGAATAACCATCTAGAAAGCAGAAATGTGTATGTTTGGATAGTATTTCTAGCATTTGATCAATAAAAGGGAGGGTAATGATCCTTTCTAATAGCTTTTTTTAATTTGTGAAAATCAATTACCATTCTATAACCTGTAACAATTCTTTGTGGAATCAATTCATTCTTATCATTAGGAACAACAGTAATACCTCCCTTCTTAGGGACACAATGAATAGGACTTACCCATCTACTATCAGCAATAGGATAAATTATACCTGCCTCTAGAAGCTTTAGTATTTCATTTCTTACCACTTCTTTCATCTTGGGATTTAGCCGTCGTTGATGATCAACAACTGGTTTAGCATCAGGCTCCAAATTAATTTTGTTTTGACATAGAGTGCGGCTAATGCCCTTAAGATCACCAAGAGTATATCCAATAGCGGCACAGTGCTTCTTCAGAGTTTTCAATAATTCTTTCTTCATGCTCTGAAAGGTTAGCACTAATAATAATAGGATATATATTCTTTTCATCAAGATAAGCATATTTCAAAGTATCAGGTAATTGTTTAAGCTCAAAGACGGGATCACCCTTGGGTGGAGGAGGATCCCCAAAGATTTCAACAGGCAAATTGTGTTTCAAAATAGGCCCTTGATTAAAGAATATTTCATCTATTTCCCTTCTTTCATTCATAAACATATCATTTTTTATGGTCTAGCAAATATTGTTCTAGAGGATCAGTAAGAGGCATGGCAATAGAAACAAGACCAATAATTTCATCCTTACTAGGCAATTCTTTATCATGGGGTTGTCTATGAAATATAGAGAAATTAAAACCATGAGACATATCCCCTAAACCAATATTAACAATATCTTTCTCGCAGTCTATCTTAGCATTAACGGTATTCAAGAAAGGTCAACCAAATATAATGGGACAAAAATCATCTTGGGGGAACCAAGAACAAGAAAATCAGTAGGGTATTTAATTTTCCCACACAAGACTTCAACATATCTAACAATCCCAATTGGTGATATAGTATCTCTATTGGCAAGCTTAATAGTAACATCAATATCTTCTATCTCAGCAGGTGCAATAGCATTCATAATTTCTTGATATAAGGTAAAAGGAATTGCACTCACACTAGCATCCACAGCACATAAGCCATGATAACAATGATCTCCAATTTTAATGGAAACAACGGGCATGCCAAAAACAGGTCTATGTTTATCTTTGGTATCGGGTTTAGCAACTCTAGCAGCTTCATCACAGAAATAAATAACATGCCCATCAATATTATCAACCAAGAGATCTTTAACCATAGAAATACTAGGTTCAAATTTAATTTGTGCAGGGGGTGTAGGTGTTCTAGTATAACTCTTACGAACCACATTTGAAGCTTTAGCATGATCCTTTATTCTAACAGGAAAGGTGGTTTCTCAATATAAGCAGTAGGAACAATAGGATCAACATTATAAGTAATAGTTTCTTATTCAACTTTAATAGATTCTACTACTTTCACTTCAATGGGAGGATTATATTTAAACCACTTCTCCTTAGGGAGATCAATATGAGTAGAAAATGATTCATAGAAAGAAGCTACTATCTCCGAGTCAAGTCCATATTTAGTGCTAAAATCACGAAAAGCATCGATATCCATAAAAGATTTAACACAATCAAACTTAAGGTTTATACCTGACTCCTTACCTTAGTTGAGTTACCAATCTTCAGAGTTGCGTTTAATTCTTTCCAATAAATCCCATCAAAATTCAATAGTCTTGTTCATAAAAGAACCAGTACAAGAAGTATCGAGCATGGATCGATCATTATGAGATAGCCGAGCATAAAAATTTTGAGTAATAATTTCTCTTGAGAGCTCATGATTGGGGCATGAATATAACATTGACCTAAGCCTCCCCCAAGCTTGAGCGATACTTTCTCCTTCATGAGGCCAAAAATTATATATATAATTCCGATCACGATGAACCAGATGCATAGGATAAAACTTTTGATGAAATTCCAATTTCAATCGGATGTAGTTCCATGATCCAATATCATCACATAGCCTATACCATGTCGATGCCTTTCCCTTCAAAGATAAAGGGAATACCTTCTTCTTGACAACATCCTCGAGCATACCTGCAAGCTTAAATAATCCACAAACTTCATCCACATAGATTAGGTGCATATCAGGATGTATTGTTCCATCTCCTGCATAAGGATTAGCTAGCAGTTTCTCTATCATACCCGAAGGAATTTCATAATAAATATTTTCAGTAGGTGCAGTAGGTTGAGGAGCAACTCTATGCTCTTCCAGTCGAGGTGAAGATACCCCGAACAAGCCCATCAAAGGATTATTTTCCATAGTAACAAGTGACAGTAAATTTCAGCACACTATATAAATAATTCCTTACCAAATTCCACTTACCAAAGGCGCTTCACTCCCTGGAAACGGCGCCAGAAAAGAGTCTTGATGACCCACAAGTATATGGGATCTATTGTAGTCCTTTTGATAAGTAAGAGTGTCAAACCCAACGAGGAGCAGAACGAAATGACAAAGCGGTTTTCAGCAAGGTATTATTTGCAAGCACTGAAATTATCGGTAACAGATAGTTGTGTGATAAGATAATTTGTAACTGGTAACAAGTAATTAGTGCAACTAAGGTGCAGCAAGGTGGCCCAATCCTTTTTGTATCAAGGGACAAGCCTGGACGGACTCTTATATAAAGAAAAGCGCTCCCGAGGACACATGGGAATTACAGTCAAGTTAGTTTTCATCATGCTCATATGATTCATGTTCGTTACTTTGATAATTTGATATGTGGCTAGACTGGTGCTTGGGTGTTGCCATTCCTTGGACAAGCCTTCCACTTATGATTAACCCCTCTCGCAAGCATCCGCAACTATGAAAGAAGAATTAAGATAAATCTAACCATAGCATGAAACATATGGATCCAAATCAGCCCCTTACGAAGCAACGCATAAACTAGGGTTTAAGCTTCTGTCACTCTGGCAACCCATCATTTACTTATTACTTCAAAATGCATTCCCCTAGGCCCAAATCATGGTGAAGTTTCATGTAGTCGATGTTCACATAACACCACTAGAGGAAAGACAACATACATCTCATCAAAATATCAAACGAATACCAAATTCACATGATTACTTACAACAAGACTTCTCCCAAGTCCTCAGGAAAAAACGTAACTACTCACAAAGCATAATCATGTTATTAATTAGAGGAGTATTAATTATCATTAAGGATCTGAACATATGATCTTCCACCGAATAAACCAACTAGCATCAACTACAAGGAGTAATCAACACTACTAGCAACCCACATGTACCAATCTGAGGTTTTGAGACAAAGATCGGATACAAGAGATGAACTAGGGTTTGAGAGGAGATGGTGCTCATGAATATGTTGATGGAGATTGACCCCCTCACAATGAGAGGATCGATGGTGATGACGATTGCTATGATTTCCCCCTCTCGAAGGGATATTTCCCTGGCA
Source organism: Aegilops speltoides (assembly GCA_021437245.1). Classification (NCBI taxonomy): domain Eukaryota; kingdom Viridiplantae; phylum Streptophyta; class Magnoliopsida; order Poales; family Poaceae; genus Aegilops; species Aegilops speltoides. Next base: position 16,841 of record JAHHZJ010002391.1, read on the forward strand.
GAATAGCTCCGTCGGAGCCCTAGATTGGTTCTGCGCAGGTTCCGCCTCGAGACGGCGGCGCTTCATCCCAAAATTTTCCTTCTGATATTTTTCCAGGTCAAAACACACCATATAGCAGAAGATGAGCATCGGGGGCCTTCCAGGGGGCCCACAAGACCGGAGGGCACGCCCTCCATCCTTGTCGATGGCAGGTGGCTCCCCTCGGGTGCTTTCGTCGCCCAATATTTTTATATTTTCTGAAAATATTCTCCCTGAAGTTTTAGGACTTTTGGAGTTGTGCAGAATAGGTCTCTAATATTTGTTCCTTTTCCCGTCCAGAATTCCAGCTGCAGGCATTCTCCCTCTTCATGTAAACCTTATAAAATAAGAGAGAATAGGCATAAGTATTGTGATATAACGTGTACCAGCTGGCCATAATGTAATAAATATCAATATAAAAGCATGATGCAAAATGGAACTATCACGCTATTTTCAGCAAAACTACCGTGGTGTCCTTTTTTGTGCGGAAATAAATGTTCTCAGAATGAGCTAAAAATTTGTGGTGTTTTTTATGGACCAAAAGAGACCCCCGAAGCACAAGAGCTGGGCCAGGAAGTGGACGAGGAGGCCATAAGCTCTCTAGGCGCGCCCCTGTGGCTTGTGGGGCCCTCGGGCACCTTCTTGATGTGAGAATGACGCCAAAAATTCTTATAAATACCAAACCTCCGAAAAGAACCCTAGATGAGAAGTTCCACCGCTGCAAGCCTCTTTAGCCACGAAAAACCAACCGAGACCCTGTTCCGGCACCCTTCCGGAGGGGCAATTCATCACTGGAGGTCATCTTCATCATCCCGGCGGTCTCCATGATGAGGAGGGAGTATTTCTCCCTCAGGGCTGAGGGTATGTACCAGTAGCTAAGTGTTTGATCTCTTTCTCTCTCTCTCGTGTTCTTGATTTGGCACGATCTTGATGTATCGCGAGCTTTGTTAATATAGTTGGATCATATGGTGTTTTCCCCCTCTCTATCTTGTTGTGATGAATTGATTTTCTACCTTTGAGGTTTCCCTATTATCAGATTGAATACTTATATGGATTGGAGAACACTTGATGTATGTCTTGCGTGGGATACCCGTGGTGACAATGGGATGTTCTATTGACTCACTTGATGTATGTTTTGGCACTCAACTCACGGATTCCCGAGGTGACATTGGGGTAATCTATGCATAGGGGGTTGATGCACGTTTTCGTCCTACGTTCTTCGATAGAAACTTTGTAGTGATTCTTTGTCACACACTGAGGGATTGCAATATGATTTAGATATGTTATCATTGTTGAGAGACTTTGCACTAGTGAAATTATGAACCCTAGGCCTTGTTTTCAAGAATTGATATGCAGTTTTTGCTCACTTTTACTACTAGTTACCTTGTTGTTTTTGTATTGTCAGATTACAAAAACCTATATCTATTATCCATATTACACTTGTATCACCATATCTTCGCCGAACTAGTGCACCTATACAATTTACCATTATATTGGGTGTGTTTGGGACACAAGAGACTCTTTGTTATTCAGTTGCAAGGTGCTACCTCTTGAGCTTTCGTTGGTTTTCCCTTGAAGAGCAAAGGGTGATGCAGCAAAGTAGCATAAGTATTTCCCTCAGTTTTGAGAACCAAGGTATCAATCCAGTAGGAGACGACGCACAAGTCACCGAATACGTGCACAAACAATCAAGAACTTGCAACAAACGCGATAAAGGGGTTGTCAATCCCTTCATGGTCACTCGCAAAAGTGAGATTTGATAGAGATAGATAAACGACAAAGTAAATATGTTTGGTATTTTTGGTTGTATAGATTGGAAAGTAAAGATTGCAAAATAGTAGATCGGAAACAAGCAAGATGTAAACGAGATTCAATAATATGGAAAAGAGACCCGGGGGCCATAGGTTTCACTAGTGGATTCTCTCGAGATAGCATATATTACGGTGGGTGAACAAATTATTGTCGAGCAATTGATAAAAAAGCGCATAATTATGATGACATCTAAGGCAATGATCATGAACATAGGCATCACGTCTGTGTCAAGTAGACTGACTCCTGCCTGCATCTACTACTATTACTCCACACATCGACAGCTATCCAGGATGCATCTAGAGTATTAAGTTCATAAGAACGGAGTAACGCATTAAACAAGATGACATGATGTAGAGGAATTAACTCAAGCAATATGATGAAAACCCCATCTTGTTATCCTCGATGGCAACAATACAATACGTGCCTTGCTGCCCCTCATCCTTTGGGAAAGGACACGCAAGATTGAACCCAAAGCTAAGCACTTCTCTCATGGCAAGAAAGATCAATCTAGTAGGCCAAACTAAACCGATAATTCGAAGAGACTTGCAAAGATATCAAATCATGCATATAAGAATTCAGAGAAGAACAAAATAATATTCATAGATAATCTTGATCATAAATCCACAATTCATCGGATCTCGGCAAACACACCACAAAAGAAGTATTACATCGAATAGATCTCCAAGAACATCAGGGAGAACTTGCTATTGAGAATCAAAGAGAGAGAAGAAGCCATCTAGCTAATAACTTGTGGGGACCCCGACTTACAAGTCGTGATCACCGAATGCATGTGTACAGTGATCCCAGAGATCAATGCTCACTGAACACACAGAAGCTGAATAACAAGAGTCTTACATCCATACATACCGTCTTACACAAATAATGACCATCACGGTCAAGTCTTACATCGATAAAGCCTTAAGGGCTGAACATCAAATGAAACATAGCAGCGGAAATCGTCATCGATAAGTAGAACCCATGCCATCTGCCTTAACCCTACAGGCATTCTGACTGGGAAACGTCCTAGTTCGCATGTTCGTCTCCAAAGAACTCTTCTTCGAACTCCGGTTCTTCCATGCCTGGTCAATGAAATAACCAGTGGCAAGCCAATGAGTACTTTGAATGTACTCGCAAGCAACCCATGTTTTGGTTCAAGATACAGCGATGCATGACATAGGTAAAGTTTTGCATAAAGCTAGTTTTGAGTGCAATGACATGTTCAACATCCTATAAAGCATGCATCAGGAGAATTCAAGTAACCATGAGAACAGGTCACAGATATCAACATAAATAGAATGGGCACCAACCCATTATCATAAAAGCAGTGGGTACCATCCCATCTCAATCATGTCAAGTCCATTGACTTGACCCAAGTCATTCCATCATCTTACTCACACGGTTGAAAACCACGGACATAGTTTAAGCAGCACCGCCAACCGTCCTTGACCGTGGACACGGCTATTGAATAGTTTTACACTCTGCGGAGGTTGCACACTTTACCCACTAGATCCGGGAACTTCCGTGTCAACCACGACCCGCGGTACCTCAAGTACCCGGGGTAAGCACCCGATCATTACCTTTCTCTAGACGACACTAACATGGAGTCCACTCGATTGGTAGTAACCCCCGTGCCAAAACATTTCACATCATAAAGTCGCGGAGCCTCGCTCCCATATTCATCACATACCACAAGCACGGGGTACCAACGGTGTGTCCGGTGCCCTGTGAAAACAGTCATGGCCGCCCTACCTGGCACGACCCCGTCCCAAGAGAGAGCACCAACTCTCCCCCGTCACTAGTAATGCGGGCTCCAAGCTAGTATCGGTCTAGGTACTCAACAATGCCCTTTCCCATATAAGGGTAGAGTGGT